>JAJJMA010016010.1:0-10311 GCA_023529015.1 Papaver nudicaule | reverse complement strand
ACCTCCACCTGCCGATGGATCAAATCATGAAATATTGAAACCATAGCATAATGACATAGTAAAAACACCCGAAGGGTGTTTGGAAGGCGGTATTATGCGCGTCTGTAGCGGCCATCTTGATTTGGTTATAGTCGTTGTACCCGTCCATAAATGAAAACATCTGATGGTTACTGGTGGCGTCTATTAACATGTCGACGTTTGGTACTGGGAATTCATCCTTGGGGCATGCTCGATTCAGATCCCTGTAATCTACACAACAACGAATCTTTCCATTCTTTTTCACTACAGGAACAATGTTTACCAACCATGGCGCGTTCTTTATGGGATCGATGAATTTTTCTTCTACCAAGCGTCGACTTCTTCCTTGATGGCTAGAGCGACCTCCTCATGGAAGACACGACTCTTTGATGCACTAGCCTTGCGCAAGGGTCCACATTCAAAGAGTGAGCGACCAACTCGACATCGAGTCCGGGCATTTCACTATTTTTGTAGGAGATTCTTTTAACAAGTCGATCATGTCTTCTCGTTCCTTTCCGACTAGCGCTTTACTGATTTGGATTAGGCGTTCTTCCGCGCCCCAATGTTAACTTCCTCTAACTCGTCCAGTGAAGGTATTTGAACGGGTTCTTCTTCTTCAAGGAGTCTGTGGTGACTATCTCATCCTCACTCAGAGGCGACGCCGTTTCTTCTGCTACTGCTACGCATGATTGGTTTGTAGGTGCCGCCTCCGCTAATTACTATAATTGGTATACAAGCTTTCCACTCTCAGTGATCACAATATGGAACTGTGGTTCTGCTCCCAGTCTTTACTTTTTAGCCTCGCTTGGTGTTCCTAGCCGTTTCGGATCGAAAACAGACACTTTATTCTCCTTGTCTTCACTTTTCGTTTTCTTTGCGCTCAACCTGGTAGGATCAAAGACCGAGGCTTTCTTGTCCTCTTCCCACTTAGGTAGCGGAATAATGTGCGAAGAACCTATCACCGCGTCCTCGTTTTGTTATACTTTATCATAAAAGACTGCTTCAGTGATGTACGCTTCGTCCGGCCCAAAAGTGTTGTTAGTGGCTGGTATGCGGTATTGCCTCCTCCCCGATGTTGGTCTTTGCACATTGATGGTACGTGGATGCCACCACCCGATGATCCCTGATCCATCCTCGTCCCAATAACAGGTGAAACGAGGTGTGGTCGTCTAGTACATGAAACGGTACAGTCGATCTGATCGGACCGACCCAAACAGTGAGGAAAATTACTCCGATGGCATCTTCAGTGTGTCCTCGGAACCCTCTTACTGTAGTCTTCGCGTTTTGATATCCTCCCTCGGTACCCCAAGAAAATCTAAAGTGTGTAGTGAAATAAGATTTAAAGAAGCTCCACCGTCGATAAACACTCTTCTCAATTGTTGTCTGTTGATGGTCGCAGTTAAGTACAAGGGGCGTAGGTGCTCTCCGGGGATACAAATATCACTGTCATCAAATGTAACTCCACCACTGGATAAGGCTTGGTGGCCTGCGGCTATAACATCAATCGCTTGGGAGGCCTCTCTTACCCGATTCTCGCTGAACCCGAGAGAGTCAAAGAACTGTTGGGCAAGGATGGTCTTTGAGAAATGAAAGGCTACTCCACTTGTGCCCTCGAAAGATGGTTTTGTAATAGTTGCCTTGCACGCTTCTTCTTTTGTGCTCTCCCAAGGCATTCAGTCCTCGTCGCATGGATCGTGAGAAGTCCTCATGACGTCATGCTTGGGCAGCGGGTCCCTGTCTATCTTCTGACGTCCGAGGTCAATTTCCCCCACCTTTTTCTTCCTCCAGAAAGCGTTACACACCCCATAGCAGTTAAGGACAGAATGACTCACTCTTCGATGATAGGGGCAATAACGCTCATGAGTCTTGTCCACCGTGTTTTGGTCCACGACGATGGGTGGTAAAGCAATTTTCCCGTTGGCCAACCATAAGTTTAGCAAGTTCCCAATTTTCTCTTTGGTACAAGGCATCGGCGGCGGTATCGGTCTTTGGTTATTGGGCCCGCCAGGTGCTCATCCGCCTTGCGGTCCTGTACTCTGATAGGGTTGAGGCTGCATTGGTCGCTTACTCCCTGGGGCAGGACTGCCATTGGACATCGATCCGCTCAAAGCATTGACTGAATTGTACCAAGTTTGTTCCATCCTGGCCTGCTGGAATATCCCGAGGCAATCAGCCACGCGGACCGTAGCCTCTTCCAATTCCACAAACGTTTGGAATTGAAAATTTGTTTATGCAAAACGTAAGGTCGCGGTCATCTTTCCCACACAGATCTCTACCAGCCTGTCCTCTGATACATCCTGGCTCAACTGAAGCGCGTGATGAAACGCATAATGTATTTCATTGGATCCTCATCAATCCCCATAGTTGTCCGCGCTAAGTCTAATGTGGTGACCTTCCTCCTGGCTTAAAATAATTTCTTCAAAAATAGCCGCGACATTTCTTCCCAAGTTTCGATGCTCCCAGGTTTCAAATTTTCATACCAAGTATAGGCGGTGTCTACTAACGACTTTGGAAATTCCCGCATGCACATATTCTTGTATCGCGCGTATTGATTCATCGCTGAGAGGAAGCGACTCAAGTATTCCCACGCATTTCCTTGTCCAGAGTATACTTTAAACTTAGGTGAAGTGTAGTCAGACGACAGTTTGTAGTTCATAACTTCCTTTGGGTATGGAGGGTCCATCAAGCTGTATCCGTTGTCTTGTCTTGCCACGCGATAATGCTCCTCTATGTATTGAGCTAAGTCATCCTTGGAAATCCCACCGATAACTATGTTTCGGCCGGCGTCTTCTGGATAGGCCTCCTTGGCAACTGAAGGCCCGGGTCCTCCTAAGGCAGATTTCTTGTTTTTCGATTCCTCGGCCAAAACAGAGTGATCTAATGCTGACGCGCCACCCTTCTGACTCATCAACGTTATCAGCTGTTGTTGTCTTTACGCATGCACATCGAACTCTTTGTGCATGTCCTCAAGGCTCATCTCCTGCGCTTCATTGGTATCCGACGCGCCAATTCCTCCTTTACTTCCTTCCACTCGCGTTACTGGCGTGGTCTGAATTCCTACCGAGATCCTTTCGATCCTCCCCGCGTCTTCAGAGTCGCTATCGGTTGGGTCATGGTCGACCAGTACGAACTGTCCGTCCTGCCCTGTGACGCGCTCTGTGCGCTTTTTCCTGACAAGGCTGACGCATCCTGTCCTGTCTGCATCCCCGCTGGACTCGAAATCGGACTCCCATTGTGGTCGCCAAATGTGGAGGGGTCAAGGTGAGAGTCCGGTCCGGGTCACAGAGGGTACTGTTCTTTTCTCTCTCTTCTCTCTCTCTCTTCTCTCTCTTGGTTATTCTTGTGTGTCAAAAACTTGTCCCTTCATGGTTTCCTTAAAGAGCTATTTATAGAGTTTTCCCTCTCATCCTCCCATGACATGTGTCCTTTTTACTCCTATTTACGTGATTGCCATTTCTTATTCTTGACTTTATAGTCCACACACTTAGACTTCTCCCTCCTTGGGCCTCCCTTGAGTTAAGGCCCAGGCCTTTATAGTCCTTTATGGACTTGGGGTATCCACACATAACACCACAACTTGATGTTCAAACATTGCGCTTTTAGTATATACATTGCAAAATTTATAAGAAAATAAACAATTAGAATAATTCAGAAGGACGTTATTTACCTCAATTATCCTCCAGAAACCATTAGCTCTTTTTGATGACTCCCGAGCACTCACGCAAACTAATGTATATTTAAGGTGTGGCCCAGTCGTATGATGGTGCCACATTCAAATTCTCAAGCGCTTCTAACCAACCAACCATAACCACCGTGCTTGCGTTTGAAAAATTTTTTTGGCCAAGAACCCATAAAAGGAACACTCTTTCAATCTCATCCAAATGACTTGGGACTGGTGTAATACTGTGATCGAAAATGGCCTTACAATAGAACTCTAAGAAATCCTTTAAGTTTTTCAGATATAGTCCGCGAGCTAGTAGAGTCCTTCCCATATTATCCATATCCATCGCCAACCTGGGTAGCAAGGTTCTCCAATTATTCTCACACTCCCATCTTACTTGGTCAAAAGGAACGCTGGGTCCCTCAAATTTTATTCTCGACGCCATGTAAAAATCGAGGGGTATAATTCCTATGTATTAAAACACCTGATAAATCAATAACTCTTAATTCATTTCTAAGTTTTCATATTCCTAAGGCTGCGTATTTTAATAAAAAATGTGTAAAGTATATGAAAGAACAAACAAAATAAACATAACTTACCTGCTTCGAAATCCTTGAAATAAAATATATTCGTGGATGGCCAAAAACGTTCTAGTATCACCTGGGCAATTTGTTGTCGGCTGTTTTCTCGATCTTGTAGAAAGATTTCCATGGATCTCGCTTGACCCTTTCTTTTATTGGTTCTGGAAGTGCGACGTACGTTGTCTTCAAATAAGTAAATCCCCCCCTTCGGGACGTATAATTGAAACGCATTTGTTTGCTTTATATGTGCGCCTCCGGTCTACCCGGTGCATCTGTGCCTACTGTTTGTCTGGGATGGGCATTCAACTCCGTTTGAATATTTATATGCCATTTGCGGTCGTCAGGAGGTTGTGTACTACAGCTTGCCACAGTGTTATTTCTTCTTCTTTTAGTCGACATAATATTTTTTTTTTTAATTATTTATTAATCATCATCAACTGAAAGAAGCTTACAAGAATTGAACAGAAGAAGAAGAGAAGAACAAAGAAGAAGTAGAAGAATGAGGAGAAGTTGAAGAAGAAGTTGAGAGAATGTCCACTATTTATAGTGGAAAGTGTGACCGACGCAAGAGACACATTCTAACGGTCGACAGACAGTCTCTATCTGTCGAGAGACACTGTCTCTACGTCGAGAGACACCCTCTCGACGGAGAATCAAACTCTCGACCGTTAGATTCTTCACTTTACCATAGTGGGAAACGCGATTTGCCCTTTACCATAGGAAGGAGAGGCAAATCAAACTCTCGACCATTAGGCCCTTTCCTATGGAAGGAGAGGAATGCTCGAGTTCATGGGAGGAACCCAAGAACTAAGGATGAAATGTTGGTTCATGTCGAGCACAGTATTATTCTTTGGTGCTCACAGAAGAAGATCTTCGAGGGTTATTCATCAACACAAATTCTTTTTCATTGGAAAACCATTACAACTCTATAACTTCTTGTTTCAGTTTTAATTTGTAAGGGGCTCTATAGACCTTTCACTGTAAATACTCTGTACAGTTTTTCTCTTTTAATTTATCCTTACCATTTCTATAAAAAAAAAATGGGTAAGGCTAATTTCATGAGTTTGCCCGGCTAAAATGTGTTTTCCTACTATGGAAAACAGGCTAATTTCATTAAAATATTATTAAAAATTGTTATTAGTGGGACCCATTAGATTTTAATTTTTTAGGATAATAGGTGTGGGATAATGTGTAGGAGAGATAAGTAGGATATAATATAAAATTTGAAAAGTAAGAGAGAAGTTAAAAAGTAGGATAGAAGAAGTATTGATCGAAAATATCACTCTCGACATAGAGAGAGACATTCACGATAGAGAGTTACTCTCTCGACCAAAGAAGTCACCATCGACCGCTGGTGACTTTATGTGAACCGGCAAACCGGCAAAACTGGCGGTTTGTCTGCTCGTTTTTCTTGTTAGCCCCTTCCATAGTGGGGAAAAAAAGGCAAATCAAGTGATTTTCCTTTTCCATAGGAAGGGGCCTTATAGGCCCCATCTCAGTAGCAAAATAGTAATCGAACATAGAAAGAAGGGGAAATGAAGAAAAGCCGGCAGAGAAGAAAAGCCAAAAGGAACAAAGAATGAGCAAACAAAAGATGTTGATAAGAGCAATCGACTTCCGAATGTAAAACATGATCGAGGAGAGGGGCATCATCACTATACAAAGAGAAAAGAAGACAAAATTACTCTTGCTTTAATACCAGATTTAATGCTAAGAGTCGTCGAAGACTACTGAAGCACCCATTAGGGATGAGACAAACACAGTGCCTTGAGAAGAATAAAAAAAATCAGCAAAACATCAACATCACGAACCATTTCCTCCAAATCGCCAAAATGGTAAAAGGTAATTAAAATTTCGACAGCATATGGATATTAAATACCTAGCTCAGGCATTTTAGTTATCCTGCTCCGCACTGACGAAGCCTAGCATCCACAAAAGTGGAGGTTTAAGCATCTGTCCGCAAAAAAAAAAAAGAAACAATACCATCTGATTTATCCGAGGTTCATAAAAAAATCAACAGAATGTGGATACCATAAACCATATGTATCCTGAAGACCGCACCACCACCCCACAAAAACCCCATACAGTAGAAGTAGCCCGGCTATCCCAATATGGAATAACGACACATAGCGGAGGGCTTGACCTCCACTCCCTATCTCGTCGCATACCCATGTAACCGACATAGTCGGACTTGCATTGGTCTGGCTTACTAGCAGTGGATCATTGAGGGGTTTGTCCTCAGTTATCTATATAAATAGAGACCCTCGACCTTTGAAGAGGAGAACCCAAGTTGTTCACATCAATAAAATGGGAGCTTCACTTTAATCTAGTCTTCTTTACTTATACTATTTACTTGGTTGTGTTGTCTATAGGTGCACAACGGGTCGGGTGGGTGGGGTTTGGCCTCACCCGCCACCCCACGCGCCGATGGCGGGTTACAGAGTTCTGTACCCTACCCACCTTACAACGGGGCGGTTTCATCCTATCCATATATAATTAGGACGAGTAAGGTGCAGAAATAACCATACTTAACAGTTGAACCAACATAAGCTTCAGTTTTTTTTCTTGATCTCAATGTAGCATATCTGTTTCTATGTTCCACCATAACCAAAATCAACATTCATCATACCACAACAATTGAAAAGAAAAAATATAAAATAAATTGAAACTATGCTTTCTCATTACATTGGTCACGAAATTATAGAGTCTTAACTAAATTTGCAAGAAAATAATTTAATCACATAGTTTTTTCACAAAACAAAAACGATAATGATAAATTTAAGCATACCTTTTGTGTTTCTTACTGATTGGATCATCGCCATTGTTCTATTATTTTTCATCTTCATCAATGGGACTGCTTTGATCACCAATATTATCATCAGATATGTGTTTTCCACGAGTCCACAAGAATTAGTTCAGATATATACCTGATGATGTTTTCCATAACTCAATTAGTTGTTTCTTTTAAATAATCACCGGACTAATCCAACCGTCAAAACTCCAACGACTTTAAGATTGAAAAAGTATTGCTCCATGTGTATTTCAGTCGACATCCTCTTGTACATCAAACAGAGAAATCTCTTGCCCATCTCGATAATTGAATCCCTAGATAACAAATTCAGACACTGAATCAAGGGTTTTTGTCATAGAGATTAAACAAGAGAGATGTAAAGAGAATTGATTTAAAAAAGAAGAAGGGAAATAGGTAGTGTTAGCCGCATCAATGACATGGTGGAACTGGGATGGTGGATGTGAAGTTTAATCGGACAAGAATTGAAAAAGTAAAGGAAAGGGTTTTATCAAAAATATATCTTATGATATTAGAGATTTGAACGGCAGAATGAGGGGTATGGGATACAAATGGTTGAAACAAAATATTAGGCGGGTGAACGGGAGGCCGGGTATTAGGAAATGCGAGTTATAGTCAATCTATGTTTAGGCAAGTGATGTGCGGGTTGGTCCGACGGGTGCGGGTTGGTCCAACGGGTGGGGTCGAGTTTGTGCATCCCGAGTTAGTTAGTACTTCTAGCAGATACAATTATCAAAGCTTTTCTCCTCTTATCCACAATACTTAGAAGCATAAATTTTCTTCCCAGCATCATGTGGTACATAACATGGAACTTGTCATTCGTTTAGATAGTGAAAAAGCAGGGGTACCGAAATACTACCAATTTTTCGTTTTGGATTCGTGAGTCTTATGGTAAGATATAGACGATCTCAAAAATCAATATCCAAATCTGCGATAATCTGAGTTGGATCACAAGTGATCAATTACGACGTAAGACAAGCCTTGATGAATCCCTCGAAAGGAGTGGGAATTAACTGCAGATTATAATAACGTACTACTTGGGTTTCCTTTAATTATATAATCAGAGATATAATGCGGAAAGTAAAGCACACAAGACACCAGAAGTTTTGTTAACGAAGAAACCGATATCTAGCAGAAAAACCCAGGGACCTCGTCTAGTTTGAACAACGCACATTACTAACTGTCTACAAACACTAGCCTACTATCAGACTTCGGTCTGGGATGTAGAAGAGATTCATCCCAATTTCCAAGTGAATCAGCTACTGTCGCACTCCTTACGTCTCTTGAATCTCGCAAGACCTATGCACTTGATTCCCCTAGCTGACGTCTTTTATAGGCCTATGAGTTGCTTTAACCATATGAGTGTCGAAAATTCCTTCACCGTATGGAAGCATCATGGAGGTGAAGTTTTCTAGCTCTGAGAAGTATGGAATCACCTACAAGGAACTCCAGTGAATGATCTAGTTTGAGAGACAAAAGTACGGTATGAAGAAGACTACACCAGAGACAGCCCAAGAAGAATGGGAGAGCGAACAGGAACACGTCACCGACAAGTGGTTGGGAAGTAGTTGAACATTTATGAGAAGAATCAGAACGGTCACATTGTCAGAGTTGACTTGTTGACTCAGTGGGAATTGCGTCAGCAATCCTTATCCAGAAGAAAGTTGGTTCGCTGATATACTAAAGTAAAAGGAAAGGTCGCCGATCCTGTAAGTCGGCGAAAGAAGACAAATAACTGTCAGTCCTAGAGTTGTCTGTATTATCTGTTATCCGCTATGTAAACGCCTATAAAAGGAGAGAGACCCCTCCGGTGTGAGGGGTTGGAGAGATTGTAGTCTGGTTTATAGAGAGGAAAAGTAGTTAACCTACTTGCTCTCCCTAACCCAGTACTGAGTATTAGGGTTCTTGAGGGAGAGAATATCAACAAATACTTGTAAGGTGAGTGATGCATTCAAACTAAACTTAATGAGATTTACTTTGGGAGATAGTACGAGTTGTGATGAAGAGTTAATGATTGGTATCTCTAACCCTACTCTTACCTTAATACTATGTTGTAATATATGTTAGTGTATGAATCATGATTATATTACTTGGGTGTACGATGTAAGATCTCTCATGGGATTTTACACTGTTACATTTTGGTGCCAGAAGAGGTTTGGACTTGTTTTTTTCATCATGATTAGTTAAGATTCATCATATATCTTGTTTTGCTAACATGTTTAGTCATAAAGGTTTCATCTTTATCCCCTGTCTCTGAGATGCAACACTATTTTTGGTATGATTTTAGTAGTCTGTGTAGTTTTGAACTTGTTATCTTGTTTTCTCTCATTGTGTCTTTTTCATTTGCATCACATATATCACTTGAATAACATGTTTTAGCTATAATACTATCTTCCATATTGTATGTTTCTGTGACAAAATGCTATTTTTAGTATGTTTCAAGCTATAGGGTGCTCATATTGTTTGTCTCCATGAAAAAATCACTATAAATCTCCTATGTTCTTAAAGTACTGTCAGTTTTGGTATGATCTAGACTGTGCAGTGTTAGTATTCTCCAAAGTTTCCACTTTTTAGGTGTGTTTAGGATATCATCTTAGGCTTGTTTTACGACGAGATCTTGCTTGCTAGTGGTAAAGTTGTTAGTATAAGTGTCTTTCTACACAACTAAGGTCTGTTTGTAGGCTCACATGTTCATAGTTAACCCACTAGTGGAAAATGGTCGGACTGAGACACTGCACTAAGACACTTAGTACATGTCATTGTGAGAGCAACACATCACAAGTGTCTCTGTGCGGGTGGAACAGTAAAATTATTAAACGATACTTATAGATGTGTTGGTGACTAGGGTCAAAGTGCCTTTGTCGCGTTGACCACACTGAGACACTTATGAAGTAACGTTTAGCTGGTCAGATTCTCAGATAATTATTGAACGGATGAGATGGAAGTAAAAGATTTCGTTAGCATCGAGGGTACTGTATCATATGATCTATCTTCTCATTATCAGAAAACATAGGGAGAAGAGAAGAAGGAAAAAAGAGAAGACGAAAGGCAGTGTGGAGATCGATTAAAATCAACTAAAATTGAGTGATAATGAGTGATATTTAGGGATTTTTACAACATATCAGTGAGAAGGGAAGTTAGGGTTTTGTCAAAGAAGATGAAGGAAGCTGAGAAGAAGAGGAAAATCGATGGATTTGGGTATGAAATATCGAACCCATGTTTTGATTTTACTGATTTCGCAG
>JAJJMA010016009.1:1787-12137 GCA_023529015.1 Papaver nudicaule | reverse complement strand
CTGTTTACTCTCTCTATCTTTACTATTTTATTTTCTTGACTGTTTTAAGGCTGAGTTTGGTATTGTTTTTTTTTTTTAAAAAGCACTTTCAAAATTTATATTCGGCAATATTTTTTCAACTTGGTGTTTGGTTAAATTTTTTTAAAGTGCTTTTCTTGAAAAGCACTTTGGATTTAGGCCAGCTTTTAAAAGCTCCCCAGGAGGAGCTTTTAAAAGCTGAAAAGCACTTTAAAAAAATATATCAATGTTAATTTCACTTTATAACCCTACAATAATTATTAAATGACAAAATATACCCTTAAATCTTTGATACTATGAAATTTTATTCTCAATATCTCTTAATCTTTATTGATAATAATCATGATTTGCAAATTATATTCTATATTCCATTTGAAAGAAAATTCTTCATATATTCATAAATTATTTGTGATTTTTTTTTATATTTGTTGTGTTTGGTATTTATATATAGGGTGCTAATGTTACATCTTTATCACCTTCACCGAGCTTCACCAAGACTATCGAGGTATGCTGGAAGGTTAACTGGTATTAGGAAAATCAATAAAACATATTTATCAATAATAAAACTAAGAATAAATGTCAAAGTATTCAATTATGAAAAATATGTGCATTTTTGTCATTTTGAACGATAACAATGGTTGGACATGATATTTACCAAACGCTATTTCATAGCTTTTTTAATCTGTTTTAATTTTTAATTTATGGTTTACCAAACACTCAACTGCTTTTTCTGAAAAGCACAGCACAACTTTTAAAAGCTGAAAAGCGCTTCTGAAAAACTGACAGCAATACCAAACTCAGCCTTATACTCGAAGAAAACAGAAACCACTAATGGAGATCCAACTGAACTCACAGGTTCATCTCAAATTGAAGGAAGTTAGTAACTTAACTATCTCATTTGATAACTTAAAGAAAAAAACCCATCAAAATCATTTACCTAGTCAATTTTGGAAACCTAAGAAATTATGTTCACTCCCAGCCAAAAACAATCAAATCTGTACCCTGAATCTATCAATTTTCCAAACATTCCAGATTCGTATAAATCAAAATAAAACAACTTCAACTGAAGAACCACCTCAACTGTTATTCAATCTAAATGGTTTATACTATACAAAAAAACGAACTTCCCATGAAATTGAGTTCAAACCCAGCAAAGGGTTTCTATAAATGTATGAAATATGCTGGAAAACTGATTGGATTGTGTAAAAATGAGTTTCCGAATTATGTAATTTTGTAGGAGAGATGAATTAGGTTTTTGTGTATGAGAATTAAGAAGAAGAGACGGAATTCATCTTAGACATACAAAATTGTATCTTGCCTTGCGATGTGTTGATTTTGATGCCCTAAAAATTATCGAAGAAACTGTAAGACTTGGAAGTGAAATTTGTTGCTGTTGATTTATGTTTTGTTCATCAAATCTGTTCTTAGGTTCTATTTGATTTGATTTCGTCTATATCATTATCTTTATATTTGATTTGAATTCGTAGTTGTTAGCATTTGTACGATTTGGCAAGATTAATTATCGGAACTCAGGAGGACAATTATAAGGAGGTTGGTGCAAGAATTAAGGAGGAGAATCATCATGAACTGATTTGTTTACCTTTCCAAAAAAAAATGAGAAAAGGAAGAACTGATTTATTGGACGACCGACCGGAGGGAGGGAGGCCTTTATAGGATGGTTCTTTGATTTCTGTCAGTCCCATTTTTTTGTCATCAAATTGAGTTTTTTTTTTAAAACAAAAATTTCTCGAAATTGATCGATTTTAGGTCGTTTTCCTTCGGATTTTTTGTGCTAACTAGATCTTAACAACTACACCTTCAATAAATTGAAAGAAGTTTCGTGAAATTTGATTCATGGTCAACCAATTTCGAGATTGAAATTTCAATCACAACAAAGTATTGAAAAAACCTTAATTTTATGATTTTGATTCATCTTAGTCGTTTTCTCTTCAATTTTTTTCTATTGTGTCTTTAATAATTGTTATTACTAAAATGGGTTGAAATAAATTTCGAATTATTTGATGGATGATCAAAGAATTTTGAGATTCAAATTTACCCAGAAAAACGGGTGAAGAAGACGGAGTCGTGGGTCGGGTCGGGTCGGGTACGATTTAACCCGTGAACTGTATAATACTGGAACGTTTATAATCGTTCCTGATTTGTAACGCTTATAATCGTTGTAAATGGTATGAGTAACGAAAAAAAGGTTGGTTTTCCTTCTTCTTTGGTCGTCCCCCACCGTGGCAACGGTTATCTAGTTTACATCTCTATCCCAAGACCTGTTAGGTGTTATACCAAGATTCCACCTAACTTCCCACCAAACCTTGCCACATTGGAACGCGATCAAGCAGCGTGGAACAAGCGTGGTGCCTATCACGATTGAAAAAACAACAATTCTACACTCACAAAGCTTTTCACAAAGCTTTGATCCAACGGTTTGAATGTGATATTAGATATGCTGCGTGGCCCCCACCAATTGAGATTTACAGGGGGCCGTTGGATGAAAGCTTTGTGAAATATTAAACCAATCTGACATTTCTGACCCATTTTTTTCTCTCTCACGTCAGATCGGGACAGACCGTGGGCTATAACCTGCGGTCAGTATATCATTTTTGCTCTTTATTTTTGCCGTCCAGAATCAATAAACCCGACCGATGTAGATCTGGTTCAAAATCACATTTCCTATTCGATTCTCTTTCAATAATTCTACTTACACGATTGCTTCACCATGTTAAGAAACAAATCAAATGTGAGATAGAGATTTCACCTTCAACGATAACTACAGTCGATCCAAGTTAGAATATATTACTGTTGACAGGTAAATTTCTTATATAAACCGTTGTTTGGTTCCTTGTTTGGTTGGGGTAATCGTATCTGCAGTTCTCTTTTCTCTTGAGCGGAGAGATAGGGTTGTTGTTTCTGATGAGATGTATTGGTGGGTTTTTTCCTTGACTAAATCTAACATTGTTTTTTCTTGTGCAGTCATGGTTCGGGTAGTAGAACAGGGAAACACAAGTAGTGATTTGAATGATAATGGTGAAATAGTGGTGCCACAAATTGGAATGTTATTTGACGATGTCGATGAAATTTTACTGATTTAGAAGTCGAAGCTGGAATGTCTATAGAGTCTAGTCAGAGTCCTTTCTATTGATGGAAGATCCAAACTACAACAGAATGTATATAAATCTCTGCAAATGTCTAAGTAGCCAACTGTAGACTTGATAATGTGTACAATTTTTGCAAAATTGCCAAAATTTCTAGGCTGAGAATCAAATTTATATATTCTCTATCTCATCTCCCTATGTTACAGCTACATTTAACTTTCGATGCTTACATTGTCCCGTAAACAGGACATGCCTGCTTTTTTCAATTTTGTTAATTTTTATTGAAAAAACTTAGTTTCATTGTCTTGCAGCACTTAACAGGACTCCATTCAGGTCATATGGTGCCACCACCATATGGGCAGTCCCAGTTTTCTCTTTGTGCGCAAGGTTGGATAACACCATATGGGCAATCTCAGTTTTCTCTTAATGAACAAGTTTTGCTGCCATCATATGGGCAATTACAAATTTCTTCGCAGAGCTTTACATATGGGCATTCTCAACTGCCACTGAACACTACTTATATGCAGCCCCAGTTTCCACCGCACTCTATTACATATGGGTTGTCACAGGTTCCGTCGCAACCTATGGGCAGTTGCAAATTCTTCATGACACCAATTCAAATGGGCAGCAGTTGAGATGAAGATTTTGAGTTCACAACGGTACTTTTCTTTTCTTGTACATCTGGGTACTTTTTCGGGGACATATTTTGGGTATATTACGGGAACTATATTGTAATTAGTTGAATTCTAACTGTTTGAAATCTGGAATATCGCAATGACAAGGGTCTTTTGAGTTGATATTGAAATTGTGTAAAACACTGAAGTATTTTGGTTTCTATGTATGTATTATCATGGTAAAACACTGAAGTATTTGGTTTCTATGAAATTGTGTAAAACACTGCAGCACTTCATATCTTTAAGTTCATGTTTGCTTCCTCCAATCAAAATACACACATTTGCAAAGAGAAATGTGAAGAATTTTGGCAACTTTACAAAGGAAGAAGTTTACATTGAAAGGGAAGTTTCTTATAGAGATTTTGGACGAGGAAAGAAACTTGGGAAGATGAAAGGGGAAGGGGAAAGAGAAAATATTTGTTTTATGAAAACTGTAGAGACAAAATTGTCAGAAAAGTCAGGGTTTTATCGGTGGGGTGAGAGAAAAATCAGTGACACGTTGGTGCCACGTCATTTCGGTTTTTGGGGAGTCATATTACTCGGTTCATACAGAATTATTGATTTATGTTACGCTACTAGGCTCAAGATAGTGGTGTGTACCAAAAATTCTTTAAGCACCGAGAGAAAAAACAGAAAGAAAACAGAGAGACACAAAATTTGTGCCCCCCTGCAAATCCCTTTGGTGGGGCCCACAAATCCAATTTTTTTGCCTTCTTCGGTTTTTTCTCTGTCTGTTCTCTCGGTGTACTAAGAATTACTCGGTGTGTACGGGTTTTTTACTAATGTATGTCGTAGGACGGTGAATATTAGTATGTTTATGATGATGAGGAGAGTAAGATATGGAAAAGGTGTTTGGTTCTTCCGTTACATTTTGTTGAGAATAGAGGAAGTACTAATGTACGCGTGTTAAGCATTGTCCGCCGTCAGTTTGGATGTCTTTGTTGGGAAATCTATTTTACATGACTCGGAAGATTTTGCACAAATTTTTTTTATTAGGGACCACCCAAAAAATAGCCACAAAACAATCCTCCCACAAAATGCAACCCGAAAATGGTCCCCCGTTGGGAGAGGCGGTCCCACCCAGGGGCGGAGCTGGTAGTATATTTGGTGGCTCCATGGCGCCACCCAAATTTTGGAAAATTTGTTAAGAGTAGGCAGTTGTGTTCGATTCTTTGCATATAAAGAAGAGAAAAACTAGGTAGTGAGCCGTGGAAATAGGAGCCTAGAGTAAAAAAATTGCTTTATTGAATAACAAATCAAATAGTATATAGATTTTCATTCTTAAATTGGTTTGTATTGGTCATAGCTAATATTTGACTACT
Source organism: Papaver nudicaule (assembly GCA_023529015.1). Lineage (NCBI taxonomy): Eukaryota > Viridiplantae > Streptophyta > Magnoliopsida > Ranunculales > Papaveraceae > Papaver > Papaver nudicaule. The sequence continues at coordinate 7,019 of JAJJMA010016009.1, read as the reverse complement.
CTAAATAAAAACAAGAACTGATAAAAGTTAAGAGAGGGTTTTGTTTTCGAGAAAAGGGAGAAACCGAGAAATCAATAAAAATCTGAGTAAGTTTTTCGAGGAAATGTAACATTCACCCCTGATTCTGATGGGCCTTCACAATCACCCTTGTAGGGTTAAATTTTAAGGCCTCCACTTATTCCGAAATTTTGTAATCCCGCAACTACCCTTATCTTTTATTTTCTTCTTTCCTAACTCAAGGAAACGCATCTGAGAACCTTATCAATTTATGTTTCTCTTATCTTCACGATTTTTGTGACGACAGTGGTGGAAATCTTATGATGACGATGGTGGTGGAGATCTGATGACGACGATGGTGGAGATGAAGATAAATATGATTTTGTTGATGGTGGTGGTGGTGGTGGAAAAGGATATTAAATCTCCGATAAGCTAATTGGTGATGGTGTTGATTGTGGTGGTGGCGCCGGAGGTAGTAGTGAAGATGAAGATCGATTTGAATCAGATGATGACGGTGGTTGTAGTGGTGGTGTAGGAGGAGGGTAAAGTAAGATGAGGAGGATTGTTTGAGGTAGATCTGAGGAATTTCGCTGGTGGATTTTTTTTGTGTCGTATCCAAATTACCATCAGCATAAGCTTCTAGATTTGAGGTTAAATGATTTGAAGGTATGTTTGTAGTATAATTTGATTTCAATTATATTGTATGGAAAGCTATTGATTAGGTTGGTATAAAAAAACCTAGAAATCTCAATTTCCCGTCTCTCTTATAATTTGATTTGATTCTGGCATAGTTTTGATATGTTTGTATAATCTAATTGAGCTAGTAAAGATTGAATGGTTGTAGTATATGATATATTGATGTTCAAAATTGTTGGATAGCAATAATAGCGGTATGTACCCATCTTTGATTGACCAAACTCAGTAGTGGTGGCAAGGGCGGTGTCTTGGTAGTGGTCTTGGTGTCAATAAATTATCTGATATTGGTGATGCTAATTGGGGTTGGTGGTTTTGATACTGTTGGATTTGGTGTTTGTTTTTGTATGGAGGAAATGTTGGTGTTTTTGTTGTAGTGGTGGTGATGGTGGCAGTTGTTGTTGCTGGTGTTGTACTTGTGGTGATTGTGGTAGTGGTAGTTGCAACATTGGTCTTGGTGGTGACACTATGTGATGAACTATTGTGAAGTGAAGAAGAAGAAGAAGAAGAACGAAACAAGAAAAACTCATGTTTTTATCCCTAAATTCGTCGTGTGGATTTCGGATCGATCCTTTTCGGTAAGTTTTTGAATTTCAGGAGATCATTTTGTATATCATATAAGGATTAGGGAGATTATGGAACATTGGTGAAAAAGCTAGATGAGCTAAAGGAAGCATGTGAGATTATGGAGTCATTAGATGAAGACCAAGTGAAAAATTATTGCGGTCCAATTGGCATAGGCGTATTTTCTGCTCAAATGGAGCAATATGTGATTGACTTTAAGCTTTACTGTCTAAAATAAATAAACAGAGAAGAGACTTCTATATTGATGAGCAGTATGCAAAATCTCATGTGAGAATGAAGATAATTGGCGAGCTAGATGCACTGCTTGGAGTTGTGATCAGGAAGTTGGGGCAATTTTTTACTCAGAAGCGCAGAGAAGTTAATGCAATCATCATTTCTCCAGCCACAGGTACATACGCTGGTATACATTTATCCTTATTTAGTGCCAGCTTTCTTTCTTTGGTTAAGTGGTCGGTCAGTCTTAGATAGCTTCTTCGTTTTTCCATCTTTGTGGTGCTGTGGTTCCCATAAAATGTTAAAAATTGTGAACGCTAGCTAGTGCCTGATGTATATATATTATATTAATGTTTGAAGTCAGACTCATTTTTGTTCACTTCATTCCTCCTTTCACCTTTGTTTGTATTGAAATCTGATTGAGAAGAGGTTTCTGTCACTACAGATCACGGAGGATAAGAAAATGGCAACGAAGTGATTTTGAGTGTTGAAAAAGGATCTAAAAGTGACAAATGGGTTTCATAAAAGGTTCAAGCATGAATAGAGGTATGCATACAGTAATTCTAAATACTTGTATTTAAGTTTTTTGTATTACTGTTTTGTTTTGTTCGATTTGCTTTGGTGATATTTATTTGAAGTTATACATGTGATTCTTAATGTAGGTTTGGAAATCGAAAGTGGAAAACGGAAATGCTATTATCGGATTGAAGAAAATTGGAGGTGACAATGAAGAGTTTTAGAATATTACAGAAAATAAGGTAGCCACACTTGATGAAGCCATAAGCTATCTGTTCGTGAGTTTTCGAGTAGGACTCGGTGAAACCGACTAAATACCCCATGTTGCCCAGTTATGAAGATAACTAAAACAAGTTCAAAGTTCAAAGATACCAACCAACTTTATTATCATCCATTGTCCATTTCAACTTTATTATCATCCTTTTTGGTAATTGATTTCTTATTCTAAGACAAGAGAAATTGAAGCTTATCTTCTATTTCATTTGTTTCTGAGCAATTGTAGGAGTGGTGATTGCTGTGTGTGTATTTGATCCTTTTCGGGAAATGTTAGGTCAGATATTAATGTACTATTGATGCAACTGATTTATGATTATTGTGTTACTAATACATGGCAATTTTTGATGCAGGTTATTAGTGTAAATTGACTGCGCCTTCGGACACAGATATGCAACACTCTACTGTTGAACCTTCTTGGTCAGGTCGACCTCAAGATACAGGTAACCAGTCAAAAACTAACTTTAGTATAGAAGCACTTTGAAACATTAGATGCAAGTGTAGCAAACTGCAAGCATTTTTGAAACTAGACATAAATAAAATTTCGTCCCTTCAAATTTGTTCATAATCCCTATGGTTGTTTGCATAATCCATATGACTTTATGTATAATAGAAATGCTCCTCACTTGATGAATCTGTGGTGCAATGGTAGCACAACTGACTCTACGTCAGATGATGCGTGTTCGAGCCACGCCGGGTTCACTCGTTCATATTAACTTGCCAACTTAACACTAGAATTTGGTGTAAAGTTGCCAACTTTACTCTGCACTTTGTTTCAAGTTGTCAACTTGACACAAAATCGCAGTCTAGAAATTCTTCTGTCTAGCAATTTTTTGTGTAAAGTTGCCAACTTTACACAAAATCAAAGTCTAGGAATTCTCCTGGCTAGCAACTTTTTGTGTAAAATTGCCAACTTTACATCAGTTTTGTGTCAAGTTGCCAACTTTACACTAAGTTTTTACTGGTGGTGAAAGTGGTGGTGGAGATGGTTTGGTGGTGGTGGCGGCGGCGGTATAATGGTGGTGGTGGCGGCGGTATAATGGTGGTAGTGGTGGTGGTAGGAGGTGTTGGTAGTGCGGAAGTGGTGGTGGCAATGAGATGGTGGTGGCGGAGGTGGTTGTAGAAGGTGGTTGGGGTGGTGGAGGTGGTGGAGGTTGTGTTGGCGGTGGCAATGGAAATGACGATAGCGCATTGGTGGTGGCAGAGATGATTGTGGCGTCGTGGTGGCAGCGATGAGATGGTGGTGGTAGTGGTGGTGAGGTGGTGGTGGTGGTTGAGGTGGTGGTAGAAGGTAATTCGGTGGTGGTTTTGGTGGCGGAGGTTGTGTTTGTGGTGGTGGAGGTGGAGGTTGTGTTGACGGTGGAGGCTGAAAAGAAACTGAATTAATGAGTATTAATTGGGTACACTTATAATGAGGGTATTATAGTAATGTTATAAGCTTAAAAAACAAGGAGGGGTGATTATAAAAGTAGGGAGGGGTGAATTTTTAGGGGCGTTTAATTAATCTTCCCTAAGTTTTTCCATTACCATTATTCTATTAACTATTGCATCCTTGAAACTATTATCATCATTAGTTATTAGCTAATTAGCTTGCCAAAAAATCATGTGGATTGTGGAGTTTTGTTATAGCTAGAACTTTACTGTATAATCATAGTCGGACACACAAATAGTATAAATTATTTTTTAATGCAAACTAAAAATTAAGTACTTGAATTAATTTGATGTTCTCATCTACGAAATCGGATAGAAGATTAATGGGTAAACGATTGCTTAGTCACATACATCGAGAAAGCTATTTTTGATACCATTACTGATGAAAGAATCATACAGCGTTTCCAAAGGATGAAAAGCCGAAAACGACAATTATGAATTCTGAGTTTTCTTATTTCGTCACTAGATTATTAGTATTTCTTTTACATCGTCATGTTTCCGCTGCTGTGAACAATTGATTTTCTTAGCATAATAAATTCAATTATGTAACTTACAATTGTTCTTTTAGTTTGTGTGATATAAATTAATATTGTTGACATACAAAAAGAGCAAGACTAGTTTAGGAATAATTTTTTTTTCCAAAAGGCACCACCCAAGTAAAAATCCTGGCTCCGTCACTGGTCCCACCCATATGCGAGACGTTGTTTTTGGGCGATGGGCGGTCATTGTTGATACTAATTTATCCCATATCAAACTACTATAGAAAACGAAGATTTGAAAGCGGTTAAACCATCTTCATTCCCGACGCACTCTATAAGAAGAATAGCAAGTCTAAGGAACTCATCGTAGTCGTTAATGGAGAAACAAACATAAATCGATAAATCACTGTACCCCGAAAGTTATGCAGCAATAAGATATACTCAGCTAAATTAACATTTGATACTATAAGATAACGAGGTTCGGCACAGGGTGTGCTTACATCCTCGGGGAAAATCTGTCTCTTTTATTAGTGGAGATCTGAATTACAACTAGAGCTGTCAATGGGCCGGGTTAGGGTCAACCCGTGACGGGTTAGACCTAGCTTATACGGGTTAGGGTCAGCGCTAGCCTTGGTACTATTTATAAACAAGCCTAAAACCTCAACCTTATCCCTAGACGGGTTGGCGCGTACGGGTTGACGGGTTGGCTTGTTTAATAATACTCCGTACAAAAAAACTAAAAAAATGTTTAAAAGAATCAAACCTGGAACCTAAACGTTAGGAGCTGACTCTGTGTCCACCATACTGTCACTCATAGGCACATATTCCAAGGGGTCGTCACTCATATCAAGTCTTTACATTTCGGACTTAGCGATGTGGTCATACCCAAGCTCGAAGAATTCCCATGGATCATGTTCCTTAGTAATTCTGGTGGGGTGGTAATAGTAAATTATGTTTTAATTAACATTTGATTAAATCCTTAATTAATACTGATTAGGTTAAATTAATAAGATAATATGAATTAATAATAATCATGAAAGGTGTA
>JAJJMA010016000.1:0-11658 GCA_023529015.1 Papaver nudicaule | reverse complement strand
TTGATTGTGTGTATGTTTATGTAAGTTATTTGGGTGTACTGTGTGAGATCTAACCCATGGGATTTTTCACAGTTACATTTTGGCGCTAGAAACAGGGATTGAACCTGTTTTTCCTTGATTTTGAGTATGATTTGTGATGATTTCATATGTTCTTGTTTCTATATATGGTATGAAATATGAGTTTCAGAGCTCGCCGGCAATGTTCAGCAAATTTTTAATACTATTTTGGGATGTTATGCTCGCCATGCGAAATTTATCCATGATTTTACTTTTGTTTTGCTATACATGATATGCTATGCAGTTTGTAATAAGGATTCCTTTGTAGAGTATCACTGAGATTAGAAAATATAGAGTATTTTTAGTATGTTATGGCGATGGATTTGGATTTTCAGTAGACATTTTTTACCATTTACGGAAATTATGTTGTGTTAAGTGTATTATGGTTATAGACAAGCGTTAGTCAGCCTGGTTTGGCAATCTTATCACATATCTTACATTTTTCACATGAGCAGTGGATAAAGTCAGTTTAAAAGATAGGAAAATGTCATTTTTGGGTATGGATTCCCATCGGAAAATGCAAATATAGATATATATTACCGTCAAAAGCATCTTTTCCGGCGAGTAGGTGAAATTATAGACTCATGAAGGAAATTGTGTTCTAAAAATCATTTCAAAAGTTTTTCCTAAAACATCTGCCGTACCATCATTTGATTTGGAAATCATAGTATCATAGGATGTTTTTGCAATTCTTGTCATGATTAGGTCATCATCTGTACATCACGTGGCTTAAAGTTGTTTCTTTTGTCTTTCATTCATCAACATTCTGAAAAGCAGCCCAACTAACTTATTTGGCATTTACCCACAGTACTAACAGAGCAATACTGTCAGGAAGTGTGTTTGTCTTCTTTCATAGGCATCCGGCGAATGGGTCCCAGAGGAAGAAGCGATAAAGCCCCGGCGGGAAGGCCTCCTCGACATCCCATCCCTCCTACACCAGCGACAATCCCCAGTGGTCACAACACTAGAAGCAGAGCATTGGAACCAGCTGGTCCAGTAGACCCTAATTTGGCAAGCTCATCTCGACGATTACCTGCTCAACGAGTGACTCGCCAAGAAGAAGTTTTCGTGGAGGATATCACCCATTTAGAGAATGCAGAAAGATCACCCGAGCCTAATTCAATGCTAAGGAGAATCAGTAGCGAAGTGGAAGCAAATGCTTGTGGCGAGCAGATTGGCGGCAGAAGATTTACCATGGGCGAAACATCGAATGCAGGGGAAGCAGCTCAAAATACAATCGCAGGAAGCAGAGCGGCAGCCAATGTTCAGCAGCAGTTGGTGCAAGGTGTCGGCGAAACACCTCATGTGGCAGAAGAAGTTCCAGCAGTGGTGGCAGAACCAGTTATGGCGGTAGAAATTCCGCAAGCGGGAAGCATAAATGGAGCAGCGATAGTACCAGGAGCTACTGTAACTCGCCCAATAGTGATAGCAGATAACACTGGATCCACAAATACCACAGAGACTCTGCTGAGGCAAATTCTTGAGGCTAATAATAGACAAGCGGATCAAGTGCAGAGGCAAATGCAATTGCAGATGGAGACAGTACTTCAGAGTCACAGAGAATTGATGGCGGCACAGAACAAAGGCCATGCGTCCCATTCGCACTCGACTCGCCATACCTCTCGCACACACTCATCTCGTCATGGGTCTCATGCGCACTCCTACTCAAATTCCCACACAACTCGCCGAGCTGAAAAGAGTGGAACTAGTACGCCAGAAATGTCAGATTCCACAGCGAAATATGATGAAAGGGGCAGGAGGTTGAACATACCTGGAAAAGATGACAAGGACCGCAGCAGTTCTAAGCGGCAGCATAAAATAGATAAAGAGATGAAGAAGGACCTTCGCCGGTTAAAGCACAAAGTAGAGGCGTTGAGTGGATCTTCGAGAGAATCGAAATACAGGGTGGCATTGTCGGAAGCACAAAAAACACCTTTTCATGATTGTATCACCTATGGGTTTGTGTCTCCCAAGTATTCTACACCTAAATTCACCTCCACCTATGATGGAACGGGAGATCCTTCGCAGCACTTAAAAGCTTACAAGCGAGATATGGCAGCTTGGATAGGGTCAGACCCCATAATGTGTATGGCTTTCCCCGCTACACTCAAGGAGGAGGCTTTAGCTTGGTTTGATGGGCTTGAAGAAGGAAAAATTAGGGATTTCGAGAAATTGGAATCCAAGTTTTTGCGTGCCTTTATCCAGAACAATAGAAGTCGACCGGGCGTGGAAAGGTTATTCAACATTAAGAGAAGACACATGGAGGCTTACAAAAGTTTTATTCAAAGATGGAGAAAGGCAAGTAGTGAAGTAGGGTCAGAAGTATCAGAAAAGGAGAAGATAAGATCATTTCTTAGTGGTATGGAGACGACAGACAAGTTATATCAAAAGCTATTTTGGGATATGCCAAAGGACCTGCAAACCTTGAGGGCGATGCAGGATGAATGGTTGAATTATGAAGAAATCCGAGAAGAGGAGCTGCGCTCGAAGAAGGAAAGAGCAAAACAAATTCATTCAATTAATAGTCTCTCGCCGGAAGATCAAGAAGAAATTAGGAAAGAATGGCTAAAGGCTGAGCAGCGGAGATTGGCGCAGAATCCCGTTTCGGCGATAGTGGTACCAGAAGCGGAAAAACAGCAGCAATTAGTTACCGCCGAACAGCATTGGAACTCGCAGAAGGCTGAAAATTATGATGGGCGTGACAAACAAGATAATAGAGGAGGAAATTATGGACGTGGAGGAAGAGATAATCGGCGAAACGGAAATGGTAACAGAAAGTTTGGTAGAGGCAATCAGCAACCTTTCCAAGACGCTACTCTACCTAAACTGCGTGTTTCTTATACAGATGCATTTGGACAGATTGAAAGTTCTAATTGTAGGGATGACATCCGCTATCCTTATAATAGAGGAAACCCAAGGGCCCCGCCAACTAATACTAATTCCTTCTGTCAGTTTCATCAATTTCATGGCCATACAACTGAAAACTGCACCGGCGTACAACAGGAAGTGCATCGATTCATCCGCTTGGGAAAATTCCAGGAATTTTTAGAGTTACCACCGCCACCTCCTATCATGGTCCAGCCAATTCAGGCCATTCCCGCTCAGGCCCCGAAGGTGTATGAGGTCAAAGTTGAGCGAGATTTGTTGGAGTTAGACTGCTTTTCCATTGTGCATTCCAAGATTACTAGGGATGAATTTCATGATAACGTTATGTCTCGTGTGCACAAGCGAGATAGAATGGGAAACGAGATTTGTAGTGTCGCCGTCAAGCAAGAACCTTTGCAAGAGTGGATGAAGGCGTGTGTTGGGTTTTCCGCTGAGGAAATTCCTCCAGAGGGAAGAAATCACAACAATCCCTTGGTTCTCACCATTCAGATGGAAGGATTCAGGCTGCCGAAAGTGCTTATTGATCCGGGAAGTTCTGTGGATATCCTCTTTAATACTGCCTTTGAAGCAATGAGGGCGAAAGATAATAAAATACCCTCGCCGACGGTCTCTTCCTATAACATTTATGGGTTTAATGGCATAGCTTCTAAGCCTAAAGGTGAGATTGAGTTAAAGGTGAAAATTTGCGATGAATACTTCTTGAATACTACTCTCTGTATTGTGGATGTTGACTCGCCGTATGCTGCAATTCTGGGGAGACCATGGCTCCACAGTTTAAAAGGAGTCCCTTCTACTTATCATCAACGCCTAAGGTTCCCCACACCATTTGGAGTCGCCGAGTATGTTGGAGATTTATCAGTGGCCAAGGCGTGCAATTCAGCAGACGTGCAAATGCGAGAAAATCGAAAGGTGAAGATGGCAGAGAAAAAGAAGCTTGGCAAGGAAGCGGTTAAGGAGCAAGAAATTCTGGACTTTATCGCCAACCCAACCACATATGTGCATTCAACAAACTCGGTAGAAGATTCGGCGAAGTCTGGAGATAAGGCCTTATAGCAATTAAAGGAGCCATCGCCGATGGGAGAACCAGAACTACATTTTACGGCGGTGGAACCCACTAAGGACGTTAACATCGGCACGGAACAAGATCCTAAGATGGTAAAGATTGGCACTCTACTGAGTGAAAATGAATCAGCTGAGTTGCAAGCGCTACTTAAGGAATATGTTGATGTCTTTGCTTGGGGCATGAATGAAATGCCAGGAATTGACCCGGCGATAGCCTGCCACAAACTAGATATTGATCCGAAGATTAGGCCGTTCAAGCAAAGGATAAGGAAGTTGGCCCCAGCGTACAAGGAAGCAGTAGAGGCAGAACTCGACAAAATGAAGGCATCTGGTGTAATCAGGCCGGTGCAATATCCACAATGGATAGCTAACATGGTGGTGGTACCTAAGAAGAACAAGGGGGTGAGAATCTGCATCGACTTTAGTGATCTTAACAGGGCCTGTCCCAAGAATAGTTTCCCGCTGCCAAGTATAGATCAAACTGTGGACGCTACATCAGGCCATGAATTGCTGTCATTTATGGACGGTTATTCGGGGTATAACCAAATACCTTTGGCAGAAGAAGATCAGAAGCATACAGCTTTCTTTTCCACTAAGGGGTTATTTTGTTACACTCGAATGCCTTTCGGGCTGAAGAATGCTGGCGCTACCTATCAAGAGATGGCACAGAAAATGTTTGAGAAATGGATAGGAAAGACGATGGAAGTATACGTTGATGACATGCTTGTCAAAAGCAAAAAGAAGCAAACTCATGTGGAAGACCTCAGAGAAATATTTAACCATATGCGTATTACTAAACTAAAGATTAACCCGGCGAAGTGTGTGTTTGGCGTAACGTCAGGAAAGTTTTTGGGATATGTCGTCACCAAGAAGGGAGTGGAAGCTGATCAAGCCAAGATTAAGGCAATTATAGAGATGCCTTCGCCGGTCACAGTAAAAGATGTTATGCGACTCAATGGAACTTTGGCGTCCCTTAACAGATTCATCTCAAGGTTCTCTGACAAATGTAAACTATTTTTCCAGACGCTAAAGAAGGGAGAAAAGTTCAACTGGACTGAAGGACATGAAGCTGCATTTCAAGGCATTAAAAAGTATCTCGCCACTCTCCCAGCAATTCAGCCACCCGAGCATGGCGAGGAACTCAGAGTATATCTCGCCGCTACACCATTCGCCATAAGTGCAGTGCTTGTAAGGACCAAAGGCGGAGAAACGCCCATATACTATATCAGTAGGACGTTGCAAGGAGCAGAGAAGAATTATACCAAAATAGAGCAGTTGATACTGGCATTGGTTTTTGCATCGCAGCGATTGCGTCCATATTTTCATGCTCATCCCATTGTAGTTCTCACTAAAACTCCAATAGAATCTATCTTGCACAGCTCTCAGCGAGTAGGACGCATCGCCAAATGGAATCAACAAATTGAGCAGTTCGGCGTCCAGTATGAAATACGCACGGCTCAGCGGTCCCAAGTCATTGCAGACTTTCTCGCTGATTTCCCAATTGATGAAGAAGAAGAAATAGAAGAAATTTCATCTTCCTTGGATGAGCAAGAACATGAAGTACCAGATTTATTGAAGTGCAGGCCTGATGGATGGGAGGTTTATGTAGATGGTTCGTCAAATAGAGAAGGAAAAGGAATTGGAATTGTTCTTATCTCGCCAAAGGGAGCAAAGATAGTGCATTCGCTAAGACTAGAATTCCCGGCGACTAATAATGAGGCAGAATATGAAGCAGTCATCCATGCAATGCGAATACTCATAGAAATGAAAGTTAGCAATGTTAGATTGACAAGTGATTCTCAGTTGGTGATTCGACAAATATCTGGACGATACCAGACGGCAGACCCATCTATGCAGAAGTACCTAAAACTTGCTAGGGAGTATGCCCAGAGGATCATAGGTATCAAGTTTCGTCACATCTGCAGAAAGGACAACAGACACGCCGATGCACTGGCCTTTATCTCTTCAATGATGACAGACCCAGATGTTCCTTCAATAGCTATTGAAAGAGTAATGCAACCATCGGTAGCAGCGCCGAGGCAAGGAGAAGTATTATCAACAAGCACTGAAGAGTCGGCGGAGAAAGATTGGAGATCGCCAATACGATATTACTTGGACCGCTTAACCCTGCCAGGAAATCAAATTTTAGCTCATCAGGTTATCAGTCGCTCGGCGAATTATGAACTCCGAGATGGAATACTATATCGCCGATCATTCTCCGGACCCCTACTGCGATGTGTATCAAGTGAAGAAGGCAAAGAGTTATTAAAAGAAATCCATGAAGGAGACTGCGGAAATCACAGTGGGCAAAGAGCTTTAGCTTTGAAGGTTAGAATGCAGGGATACTACTGGCCTTGGATGAATAAAGATGCAAAAGAATATGTTCAGCGATGCAAACCATGCCAGCTGTATGGATGAAGAATTAAAGCGCCAGCAACATCTCTAAATTCAGTGCTCAGCCCTTGGCCTTTCGCCAAGTGGGGCATTGATATTATTGGACCTCTAACTACAGGTTCCGGACAACGGAAATATATCATTGTGGCGACAGATTATTTTACCAAGTGGTGTGAAGCTAAAGCTATCAGAAGGAAAACAAGACAGGAAGTCTTCACGTTCATTTGGGAAAACATATTCTGCAGATTTGGTGTGCCGGCGGAGATATGTACAGACAATGGAAAGGAGTTGGTTGGCGACAACATAAGAAAGTTACTCGCCCATTACAGCGTCAAACTGGGAAAATCAACTCCCTTATACCCTCAGAGTAATGGCCAAGCAGAAGCCACCAATAAAACTATTGGAATGGGACTGAAGAAAAGATTGGAGAAACATAAGAAGGCGTGGTGTGAGCATTTGCACAACGTCTTGTGGTCATATAGAACTACGGTTCGAGAAGCAACTGGAGCATCTCCCTTTTTACTCACTTTCGGTGCTGAGGCAGTACTTCCATCTGAAGTAATCCTGCCCACTACAAAGCATGAGGCATGGGAAAAGAATCTGAATACAGATCTAATCTTAGCCAAGCTGGACGACTTAGAAGAGCAGCGGCTGATCGCCCTTACACACATGGAGAATTACCACCGGCGGCTGTCAAGAGAATACAACAAGCGGGTAATCCCAAGAGAATACCTACCCGGTGAGTTGGTACTCCGAGAAATTCCCCCTTCTCAGCGAGAAGGATGCAGGAAATTGGAGCCTGTATGGGATGGCCCTTATGTGGTCAAAAGAGTGGCTGGGCCAGGAGCATATATACTGATTGACGAGCATGGCGTACAACTAGAGCATCCGTGGAACGCCAGGTTCCTTAAGAAGTACTATCCTTGAGGGAAATAATGTAAAATCCGAGGTCTTGGGCGGGCACAATACCCAAGAAATCTTATTAACTGATGTAACACAACAACGAATAAGATCCGGGGACGTAGGTTTGCTATCATGCGCCGAACCCCGTTAACAAATTTCCATGTCCCTTATATTTTCCATTCACTGGGTAATCTAACTACAGTGATGACTGAAGATTAAAAGCTCAAAGAGCATAATAGCTGAGGCAAAACACTCAGCATTAGGCTACAGAAGCCACTCGCAGAGGCAAAAATGCCCAAGGCAATAAATGCCATAACAAAACCCTGATCAGGTACTAAGGCCATGTGCCATCTTTAAAGGCATAATGCCTAAACTAATTAATAAAATCAACTAAGAGCCAAGATCTCTTATGAAGAAAAGCTTGCTTGCATTGAGTGAACGCACCTACTTGTAAGAGTTAGTCCGACCCAGGCTTAGTTGTAAGACCAGTCGTGTTACTTGTTGATCTGTAAGTGTTTGTAAGGAAATAAGGATCCCTTTTGCTGTAGCATCACATCGGCGATCCCGCGATGTGTTAATCCGTCTACGCCATAGCATCACCTCTGGCGGAAGCTATAGTGTATTAAAGTCTATGAGGGCAACCCATTCTACTTATATTAGATCGCCGACGGGCACAAGTAATGGTTACGGCTGGGGTCTAAACCTGCTGCTCCGAGAAACTGTTTAGTCAGTTGTTGAAATTGTTGGCTGTACAGGACCAGGCCGTCACTCAATGGCAAGTTAAGTCTTTGAAGACAAATTGAAGCAAGCATAATAGAAGATAGCGTAAAGGCAACATTTAAAGGAAAGATTATCTATTACAAAAGCTAAGGGTAATATCCTTACAAAGCAACAATAAAAATGAAAAGAGGCAAAGTACTCGCCTTAACAAAATACAAAAGGAAAAGAGACTGTTCAGGTCTATCGAAGTGGTTTAGTTCTCGCCATCCTGCCCTGGCACCTTTTCTTCCTCCACTACCTTTTCTTCTTCTACTTTTTCTTCTTCTTCCGCTTCTTCTTCCTCCGCTTCTTCCTCTTCTTCTTCATGGACCACTTCTTCTTCTTCTTCCTCCTCGCCGCTAGACCCGGACCCCTCGCCATCACGTTCACAATCCACTACCTCCTTCACAGCGGAAGTTTCAGGAGCGAAAGCATACTCCGCGGGAACCTTAAGCCCCATCTCTGGAAATTTCTTGTTAACAAATTCTTGGACGGCGATAAAGTCCAGCAGGAGTAATTGCTCCTTATGCTTAACATCCTTAGCTTTGAGGTCCTTCTGAGCCTTGCTTAAATCTGCTTGAAGTCCACTCTGGATCTCGCCCAAGTATTTCACCTTGCTCTCAAGACCTGTGATTGAGGTTTGGCATTTCTTGTGATCTTGTAGCTGAAGGGTCAGTTCAGCGATTCGATTGGGACATTGGCGGTGAGCTTCTACAGCCTGCTCTAACCTTTCTTCACAACCATTGTGATGGGTAAGCTTAGCAGCCAAGTTGGAGATGGTTTCAGTACAGAGCTTGTGATCCTCAACAGTCTTTTGCTGTTTCTTCAACTCTTCTTCTAAGTGTTTGACTCGCCCTGAAGGTGAGACATAAGAAGTTAGAGACTGAGGCAATATGAAGAACCTAGCGGAAGAACACCCTAGAAATCTACCTTCCAACTCGCTCACGTGCCTACAAGCACCAGTTTGGGCTTCTACAAGGAGTTGCAGATGGGATTCAAACTTAGCATTCACAGAGGATCCGGATACTGTGGCTACTTGTTGTAGTTGAGCCTTTAGTTGGCTATCCAGTTCTCTGGCTCGATCGCCATGGATCTTACAGAAATCCTTCCACCTTTGTGTTTCTTGTTCAGCAAAGTCTCTCTCAGAGATGGCAGTATTAAGGCGAGAGGCAAGCTTGTCAGCTCTCGCCTTCTCATCTAAACGCAGAGAGCTCGCTCTCATATGATCCACAATGGCGGCCTCCTTTCGCTTGATATTAAGTTCAGCTAGGCGGCGAGCATTATCCCGCTCGCTTTCCATCCACTTTAGGTCGGCTTGGGAAACTTTGAGAAGATTATCAAGGTTAACATTCAATTCGTTAACATAATTTAACTCTCGGCGGTACCACTCAATAGTCTTAGCCTGGCCGTACAACATATCGCACTTCTTAGCATTAGCCTTCGCCAAGTTATCTATCTCGGTTTCAGCTCGCTTCAGTTGTGTGTCAGAATGCTGACGGCAACCTTGGAAGGGGCAAGATCTAAGGGTTTCGGCGAAAGTCTAGAAGGAAAAAGAAAATTCAGTGTATAAGTTAAAGGAGGAAAATACCTTGAAGTTCTCCACGCTCAGTGGATTCTTTGAGACTAGCATTGAGTAATTTTGCTGCTTCTGCTTCTTTCGCCTTCAGCTGGCGTTCGAGGTCCTCGTTCTCACGAGTCAGGAAATTCACCATATCGACTTGCACGTCAAAGGTATCGATCAGACTCAAACAATGTTGAAATCCCTGAGGCAGAAGTGAAAGAAGAGTTCAGCAAATCTAGTCATTATAGCTAACAACAAGAATACATTAGGAACGAGTAGTTACCGCAGCGGCCATGAAAAAATGCTCTTGGGAAGTTAACCCTTGGGCCACAGAAGCTAAATTGGAAGAATGAGCCAAGCCTGTTGTAGCATACTTCAACATGGCCTCATAGTAGCGTGAGGCAGGGCTGTTTCTCCCTTCTTCCAAAGAAAGCAGGCGGGAAAAAGAGCCGGCTAGCATGTTCACTACCATGCCAGAATCACTCCTACTTGGTAGTCCAGAATCTCTACCGCTGAAAGGCATCCTATGGAGATTGGTGAGAGCGATAGGAGAATTAGAATGTCCAGAAGGACCAGTAGAGAGGTTCCCGGCTGGAGGAATGAAAACATTATCGCCAGACGTGGTGGGAGGAACAACATGCTCTTGCTCAAAAGAAAATTTTGGAGGTTCTTTCACAGGTTCGGCTTCAGTCATCACTGTATCGCCGCTCTTCTCCTCAGCGATGGTTACTAGGACTTGGTTAATAGGGGTCTTGTCCCTCGGATTGATGGGAGGCTTTTCAGAAGAGGAAGTAGTGGAACCAGAAGTTGATCGCCGAGTACGATGCAAGCTTGGCTGAGGCAACACTGTAGCGGAAGGCAGAGGCACAGCGTCTCCAGTGTTAGCTGAGGCATCACCTTGAGAGTCTTCGGCGGCAGCAGCATCTAACTTGAGTTTTTTCAGAGTTTGGCGGAGTTCTTCTCGAGGAGTTAGAGCGGGAGTACTCTGCAAATAAGAGGCATACTTATCAGATCTTAAAACAAGCAGAGGCAAATATAGATATATATTTTTAAAATATATAAGATATATTTTAAAAATTAGAACTCAGTATGCTTGTTTCTAGATCTTCAACTCTGCCTTTCTTAAAGTCCGGCGAGAGGAATATAGATATATATTTATTGAAAGTAAAATATTACCTGGGGGGCAGATTTCCTTTTGGTAGACTTCTTGGACTGTATCAGCCAATGACCCAGAGAATCCACTTGTATTTTGCCATCGGCGCCTAGATATTGTTTCTCTTCCGCCCAATCCAAATGGGTAAAGTCATGATCTTTAAAGCGCTTGTGTTCTTCTTCAAAATCTAGTCGCTTGATCGATTTTTCTGCATCATGCCATCCTAGCAACCAAGGACCCTCCAGTAAGCAAGGAAGGTTGGTCCAGCCAGTCTCGGAACTTTTCCTCGCCGTAACAGTCTTGTTGTAACTTCCTTGGCGTCCACGGCACCAAGCATGACCTCCTCTGGAGTCTTGGATAGCCTCTTCTTAGTAACAAAGCGATAAGCCCAAGGCTCACCTTTCACAGAGGAAGGAAGAACATCATATTGTTTCAGAAAGTTGTCAACAGTATACGCCTCCGGAGGAAATTTACCATCCTCAAACAGATCTGGATAGTTGGTTTTGTTGCTACGGCGAAGCTTCCACTCCACCAGAATGCGAATTGCATTCGCCGTAAGTTGAAAAGGACTTTTCTTTATCTCCAAGAAGAGATCACACATAAAAGTATCGGCGGGATCATACAAAGGAAACAAATCCGCCTTTCCAGCTTTGAGTGTGCCGTAAGCAGTTATGGCACCCTCACCATGTTGCTCCGGCGTACGAAGATCTTCCAGTGTAGTTGGGGTAGTAGCCTTGGTTACCTTTTTTAAGGGTGTTAAAGTCAAAGGAGCGATGAATATTTTATCATAGGCGCAATACTCCGCCCACTTCTTCCAGGACGGGCGAGTAGGAACTTTGGTAGCGACAGGAGAAGCAGGAGATTCAACCTCAGTGATTGGTGA
>JAJJMA010015981.1:24466-38027 GCA_023529015.1 Papaver nudicaule | reverse complement strand
TGTGCGACACGTGGAAGAATTATGGAGTAGCGGAGAACGTGGGCGCGATATTTTCAGCAACAAGAAAATTTCACCCCCGGCGATCAAAGATCTTGGAGATGAAAGAGGCAAAATGTGAGTGTAGAAAATACCATCGCCAGATAAACCAACCCTAATGGCGAAGCTGTATGGAGGTGAAGTAACTAAGATACACAGAATCACCTAGAGGTATAGTCAGCGATATGAATAAGAGAAAGAGTCCACCTCGGCGAGATAATGCCAAGTAGAGCAGAGCGAGTCTCATTTGGGCGAAGGGAATCTGTACGAATGGGTAGTTGAGAAGTGGACATAACGGATCTATTGTCAGAGTTGACTGGTTGACTCAGTGGGATCACCGTCAGCAGTACTTATCCCCAAGAAGGAGGCATCGCCGAAGCTAGTGAAGCCATACCAGGATCGATGAAGATCATGGGATGGCGAAAGAAGACAAATAGTGTCAGAAGAGGTCGCTATCAATATTAGCTGTAACCCATTGTAACTTCTCCCTATATAAGACGATATCCCCGTTGTGGAAGGGGTTGGTGTGATTTCAGTCTGGCTTAGTGAGAGGAAAAGTGAGTTATCTCCTTGCTCTCCCTAATCCATTACTGTGCGAGTAATAATCTAGAGCTTGAGAGAGAGAGAGAGAGAGTTCTAAATCAAGGTGAGAGATGTAACCCAACTTCTAATAATGGAAACCCTTGGATGTAAGCCTCAAGCATGAGGAAGAACCAAGTAACTCACTGTCAAGTATCTCTAACCTTTATTCTTTACTGTTTTGATATTGTGTGTATGTTTGTATGATGTTGTATGGTAATCATTGGGTGTACAGTCAAAGATCTACCAATGGGATTTTTGACTGTTACAAACATTTAGCCAAAGGTCCAAAATCTTAGAGAAAGACGTTTAGCCAGAGGTCCCATACATGGGCTTGTGGGTAGTGGGCATTGGTCCAACTTTAATATAACCTTTCAAATTATTATTTTTTTTTTTTTTGAAAATTCAATCATACTGATTCACACGTGCGTTCCCCTCTTTCTTTTGGTTTTGGACCATTGGTTAAACGGGTCCTCATAAAGGACCTCCGGTTAATGAAGGTGTGGAATCCTGGATTAACCAGTAGATTCTACATATTCTAAAGACGACATTTAGTTCTTACATCTATTAAGCGCAAAAACAAGAGGACTCAAAGTATAATTGAATTGAAATAAGCGTGCGAGAAGAAGAAAATCAGTTGAAACACCATTATCGCATTTCCATTCATTCATAAAACACATCGTTAGATTCTTTCAATAATTTGGTTTGTATGGTTTTAAAGACTTCATTGTATATTTCACATTTGTATAATTTGAATTATATTCTAGATTCCATCTAATATTTCTTTGGTGATTGATATTTGATGGTTCATTGTTCATTTGTTATCTTCTCATACGTACTTGAACTCAACCAACTGATGGTTCCCTATATATTGATTATATTCATTATTGTGATTGCATATGGAATCAATGATCCATCCATGTTGATTGTGATTCTTGTAGGTAATGAAATGACTGGTGATGGGTGTCAAAACAGTCAAAATTAATACTCTTGCTTCACTAAATATAGATTAAGCACAATAGCAAGAATAAGTTCGTTCCACAGAGAGGTATGGGTTATCAGTTGTATTTGAAAACTTAAAAGTAACCAAGGGGGGATTTTTGTTGTACAAATAAATAAAAATAAAATAAGTAAATAAAATAGGAATCAGAGAGAGGAAATATTGGTCAAGGGTTTCATCTTCAATCACCAAACACATTCATCAATCAATCAAAGTCAACATTCAATCTTTCTCATACCAAGAGCCCTAGAGTACCTCATCGCGAGTATACTCCGGTAAATTCCTTATGTCATCACATACCATAACGATGAATATGTGAATACTACCCAGGGAAAAACTTAATACAACATGTGATCAAGTTAATTTAATCCCCGACGAGCTTTAAGTTCTATGAATTAGGCTAATCTATGCAACAAAAATACTACGAGCAAACTATTTAACATAGATCAAGCTTCTACATATAATTCCTAAAAGCTATCACCGCGTTCGAAATCATATTGTGCTACTTGTAATCAAGATTTGCAAACTGGTATTGAAAACCCTAATTTCGCTTTAGATATTAATGCAAGTTCACGTGATTTGCAACTCAAACAAACAAACATCCAATCGTATTGCAATACATCAATCATGCAATTATTAAACACAGCAGAACATGAACGATAAGAGATTTCATGAATATCAAAAATTGACCAGCCAGATTGATTTATAAGTCTGAGATTTACAATTACATCCCTAACCAATACGAAAATTAGCTACACATAACCATGGAGTTCAAGACAATAATAAGATTAAGCACTTCAAACAAATAGACAACTGAAAATGCAAACCAATCATCAAACCAATAACTTATGATGTTGATATAAAGTGACGTTTTCTGATGCTCCTTGTGTGACGATTATGAGCCTATTCTCCTTGTTTGTGTGTGGCTTGGTGATGGCGAAACGGTGCTAAAAGCTCTGCTGCTGCTTATGGAGGTGGACTGTGGAGTGATGGTGGTAGTGGTGGTCTGTATGGCGGTCTTATGAACTGGTTGTTGTGGCTGGAGAGGTAGCAGTAGAGAGAATTTCTGGGCGTCTAGAGATGTCCTTTCTCTGGTTTTTCTTCTTTTTTTATATCTTTCGCTGCCGACTTCAATCCCGTGAAAACCCCAGTTTGCTCTTGCTAACTTTTCGCTCAAATTCCTGCCACAAACCAATCTTTCCTATCTTAACAATCTGACAGCAGCAATGCACATCTTTCCGTGATCTCAGTGCAGTATTTTCCCCTTCGTATTAGAAGTTCTCTACTATTCTTAGTCTCGAATACCTGCCCTAACCCTTGGCTAAGACTCACAAAAACTCTGTATTGTGTCAAGCAACCACCAGAGCCATGGCAAACCTATGGCAAAGGCTTCAAAACCAAACAAACTCTAAACACTGAAATCCTGCATCATCTCCTTCTTGTCTACTGAACTCTCTTCTAACTCTTTTCCCAACTTCCAAGTGACTGTGAACTTCAGAACCCTTTTCTATTTCTTCTCAAATACCGACTTGGATCAATCTAACCAACGACATACCTAGTTCAGAGAACCAACAACTACACAACTTTACTTGAGCTGAACTGATCACTCAGTTATTTTCTCGAACAACTCCTATGCATTTTCCTGGAAATAATAATGTGACATTGTTGCTGATTCTTAACCCATTGCAATCTCCTTCCCTGCAACGTTGCATTCATACAAGCAAACCCATTTTTCAGAATTCATTCAATCATCTAAATCATCTCTCAATCTACTCCAAACATCACTGATATCAATGGCAGTGTGTTCGTTTTTCCTGTCATTCTTCTCTCTATTTTTTTAGCACTAGTTCTTCTCACCGACCCTTCTGAACCAAGCCATACACTAGACGGTGTGAACCTCTTGTGATGTGTCTTTGAGTCCCTCTTGAAACTCATGTGAACCATTCTTAATGAGCCATTGAACCATGGCTTGCTGACGGTGAGAAATTGGCAGTAAAATTAGTCGCACTAGCTGAAGTCTAAGAAATGGAGATGGTTCTGTCTGTATATACTTTAAGAATCTGGTGGCCCTGATCAGAAAGATCCGTCTGCCTTGGTAACTTGAATTCAAACCACAATAACTGCCCTGATTCGAAGTATGCTGGTGCTCCAGTAATCTTCATTTGTGACTCAAGTGGCTGTCTCAAGGAATCCCTCCAGGCTT
The DNA here is from genome assembly GCA_023529015.1 of Papaver nudicaule. Classification (NCBI taxonomy): domain Eukaryota; kingdom Viridiplantae; phylum Streptophyta; class Magnoliopsida; order Ranunculales; family Papaveraceae; genus Papaver; species Papaver nudicaule. Next base: position 34,209 of record JAJJMA010015981.1, on the reverse strand, counting down.
GGATGTCTGCTCCCAGTAATTCTGTTTCAAACTCCTTTAATACCTTCTAGCCTTTTCTCCATCTGCTTCCAAAGTCTCAAAGTGATGCCTTGAGCTCTTGTTTGCTCCCTTTTATGTAACATGACTCCATAATACCTGCAAAATGCAAAAGAAGCGTAAAACGCAACTAATATATAAAAAATTGCTAAAGAAAGTGTAATCAATTAAGATATAGAAAGGTATTTTAGACACCTATCAAATTCTCCCACACTTAGACTTTCCTAGTCCCGAGCAAATTAAAACAAAATAAAATATACAACAACTCTGTGTCGTAGAGTCTACGATTGCGCTTAGCATGCGCAACATGCCTTTTAAAACACTTAGTGTCCCCAGTGGACGACAGAAGTCTCGTGAGGGCTTACTTACTAGAGATATACCCACTAAACCTTCAACCAATTTCTAAGCATTTCAAATTGTCAAGTCTGCAAACAATCTATAAAGAGTTTCCCTGCAATTACGGCGATAGATGTGCAAAATGTTTCACGCAATCTACAAGCCAATGTGTGAATATCAAGTTTAAAGAGAGCACCTTCCTCACTAGTCTGACATTTATCCTCGACCTTGTCCTCACCGGTTAATCACTCAAACACACATAAAGCAAAATTTAGGGTAATCACACATTTATGCAAGCAAGGAATGACGATAGATATACTTACACACGATTGAAGGTAACACTTATTTTCTTCTTCTGGGATCTCTTTCGAAAGGAATCTCATGATTCCTTGTGAAATCAACCATAAAAGAGGATGGGAACATCCCCTCATCTGCGTACCTTAGGAATACAACTCTCCTGGTGTGCCCAATAGAAATAACTCTGTCTTCAGCTCCAACTCTTGATGATAAATCCTCGAAACCTGTAGAACTTCAACAATTTTTAACCTTTGTCTTCAATCACTTGTTGTCTTGAGTCTTCTCTTTGAATTTCTTCTTCTCTATGGCTTTTTATTAATAAAATAAAACACAAACACAATTTTTTATTTTTTTATTTTAGTAATACGATATAAACAAAAACAAATTGAATGGTACAAAAATAAAACAAAATTTACTTTCCGTAGGAGAAGGTAATCTGCACTTGAATCTTCACAACTTTTGTATTCTCTTGGTCACACAAATATTCAAAAAATTCACATCTTGATGTTTGCTCAGAAAAGTGTCAGGTTCAGTTGACAATTAGTGTTGAGTCTGTCAGCCAAAATTCTCTTGTAGACACTTTTCTTTCTTATTTCATTCTGAATATGTAATCAAGCTCTTCTTTTGTTCCTTGTAGCCTTGAACGTCTTCAACTCTTCATGTCTTCATTGATGTTGCTCTGCTTGTTGATGGTGATGAGTTTCTATTGGGAGAGAGTTACAATCCTGAAAGATGAGGTTAGTTCTGATGTCATCCTCATGGTGATAAGAAGTTAGCACATAAGAGATCAAAAAGTGCTGAAGTGGTGCGAGGTAGATAGCTCATCATTCTACCCGGAATTTGCGCAGATGAACACTCAAGCATTTTTTAAAGGCTTTTTAATGGCTCACGAATAGGTAGTCTCCACTAATGACAAGACATAGTGGTATAGTTACGCATCTTCACACATTAATTTTCACACATGGCTATGTTCAAACGTGACCCATTTTGTTAACTAAGTTCAACAAATCAAGTGGCAGGGAAACTCAAATATCGTACTACAGACTTTAACATCATAAATTGCTCAGAACTTGGAGGTTTTGGAAAACGATGCAATATTTTTGAAAAAAACATTTTTGAAAAAACGGGTACCAAATGAACATTAACCTCTCCCCCACACTTGAACTTCACATTGTCCTCAATGTGAATTGACTCGTCCAATGTAAAAAGTTAGAGGGAGTTTCCTAATGATGCAAAGAAAAATAAAACAAAAGGATAGAGATACAATTACAACTTATGAGTTGAGCTATATTCCTTTTTGAATTTCGGTATAATCTGTTATTGCGCTCCCTCCAGATTGTCCACCAGATTGCGAACGGCAGAATACCCCAAATCTTCTTCACCATTCTTCCACTCTTCTTATTAGACCATTCCCAAATATTGGCTTTAATGTCTTCAGATAATACCCATTGAACCCCAAAACTATCTAAGAAGTAGTGCCATAGTTTTCGAGTTTCTAAACAGTGCATAAATAGGTGGTTGTTAGTTTCCTGATCCGCTGCACATAAGAGACACACACTGGAATCAACTCTACCAGCTCTGTATAAGAAATCCAAAGTAGGAGCGCCCTTGTAGCAAAGGGTCCAAACAAGGAAAGAAACCTTTAAGGGGATTTTTGGATTCCAGATTTGTGTATGGGGAAAAGTTAAAAATCCATCCACATCTAAAGACGAGTAGCAATGGTTGAATTGTAGGGCTTTGTCGACACAACTTTTTGGGTCTGTCGTTTTACCTTAAAACACCACTTCACACCTTTCCCTCCAAATGAACCAGGAAACAATGAGTAATACTGATATTTTGTTGCTCTCACCAGTCATCTCATCTCCATCAGGGCTAGGTATATCCTTCCATTCCTTGAATTTCTGAATGAGGTTGTCCACATTACTTAGAAGTACTAAACTGCCTCTTGGTACAAGCATCCATACAGCTTTGGCAAAAGCACAATTGAACAAAATATGTTATGTTGATTCAATTCTTCTGTTGCATAGAGGACACATAGAGTTAATGTGATGAAGAACTTCTGCAACTCGTTTCCCTGTTGGTAAAATATCCTGCAGACATCTCCATAGGAAATTTTTTACCCTTGGCAATGTATTCAGTTTCCATACGTCCATCCGTTTCACATCTGAATTCTGTATATGGTCATCTTGTTGTAGGAAGTGAAATTTTTCCTCATGCAATTTGTTATAAGCAGACTTCAGCGTGAAATTATCATGTTTGGTAAGTTTCCACACTAATCTGTCATCTCCATATCTTGGAATTCGCATAGTTCTGATTAAGTTGACTGTGAAAGGATCAAAGAGCTCATTTAATATGCTGACTTCCACTCCTTTGTGTGTTCATTTATCAGCTGAGCAACTGTAGTAAATTCTTCCCGCCTTGCACTGCTTGAAAGTGGTGGAGTGTTTAGACCAATTATCCACTTGTCTTTCCAGATGTGGATCTTTTTACCCGTAACCACCTCCAGCAGCTATTTTCTATCACGAACTGAACACTATCTTGGATACCTCGCCACGCCCATGAAGTCCTCTTCTTTGGCTCAACATGTAACATATGATCATTAGGAAAATATTTTGCCTTTAGAGCACTACCCCAAAGCTTGTCAGTGTTTGTGCAAACCCTCCAAGTAGACCTTGCAAGTAGTGCATTGCTAAGAGTGCGCATATCTCTGAATCCTAGCCCACCTTTATGTTTTGGTAGACATAGCTTTCTCCATGAATTTAGGCATAACATTTTGTTCTTCTCTTTGCCCCACTAGAATCTTGTTTGCAAAGAGTTAATCTTATTGATTGTGGTATCCGTCATTTTAAAGCAACCCATAGAGTGAACCAGAATTGCATTTAAAACATGTTTGACGAGTACACGTTCTCACACGTGATTAATTATATGATCTATACATTACAAATTTGCCCCCTAAGAATCCCTAGCTGTTTAAGAAACCCCTTCATAAAATACAATTGACTTAAAAATAAAAAGCAATGCAGTTTGCGAACTGCGTATTTCAGTTCTCGAACTGAAGACGACGCCCACAAACATCCAGGATATTTTTTTTCCCACTATATATAGTTCGCGAACCGATAAGAAGTGAGTATGAGGTTGAATTCTTGGAAGAAATCGCCATGAAGAAATCACCTTTAAAAATATATGGTAAATGTTCATAACTTGAGTACAATTCTTCACAAGGACAATTAAACCCCATAAATAGGTGGAAGAAACAGCAATCATTTTTAGGAAGCGTGGCACATTGCTAAAGATGGAAACAACGATACATAGATTGTTTGGTTTTATCAGTTTAAGTATTTTATGTGCAAACCATATTCATCTATGTGAATTTTTAATACTATCTATACTAAGTCCATAAAGTTTTCGCCTCACAATATTTTCGTTTCCGATAATCCTTTTGTTGTGGTTTCAATGATTTTCATACTTAAGCTTTTATTGAACTATACAAACATTATTAGAAATATTTTATGTAAATTCTTTGAAAATTGAATTTTTCTCCTTCTCGTGTCGTTGATTTTTAAAGATCTAGCATCATCGCAATCAACCATCTGAAAGTATTTTTAATTTCTACTTAATGGTATATTCATTGTAAAAAGGGTAAATATGTCCTTATAATCTAAAACCTCGCTTGAGTACCATGGAAATACCCTAATTCTCATCTTTGACTAACGATCTTCCCCCAAAATGGACAAAACTACCCTTATGTAACTTACAAATTACCCCTCATTTTGAATTTATTTACAAGGACTCATCCTATATGTAGCAACATACAGTGAGGGCCTTTAAACCAAATCTGAGGGTCTCATACTCATTTCTTCTCCTATTACTTTTTCTTTGCCCACTTCCCGCTGCTGTAGCTTGTCTGTTTTCACTTTCTCCCCCTCCTCTACAACCTTCTCTCCCTTGACAGAAGCCCAGCACTCTGATTCTTCACGCATCTGAATCAAATCAGTAAGTAACCTCTCGCTCTCTCTCTCTGTTAGGGTTACTTCCTTTCTTTTAGGTATAGTGATATGTTTTGTTTTTGTGAAATTCTAGGGTTTGATCTTGTGTTTTTGTAAAATTCTAGGGTTTTTTCCTAGAACTTTTAAGTTTTTGGTTATGGGTTTTTCGTAGTAATACAATGGGTTTCTGTTACAGAGTGTAAATCTTTGTAAGATGGGTTGTGCTTGTCAAGATTTTCTGTTATTTTATTTGTGTTTGATTTCATTTTGTTTAAATGGGGTGTAGACTGCTGGGTTTGATTTGTTTTTCTTGTTATGCTTGGCCAACAAGTCAACAACATTAGGGTTTTACTTTTTCTTTCCTTTTTTGTAATGGGTTTGGGGATTACTTTTTTTGTTTTGTTTTTGTGTGTGTGTGTGTGTTAGGGTTCAAGGGTTTTACTTTTTCTTTCCATTTTTGTAATGGGTTTGGGGATAACTTTTTTTTTTGTGTGTGTGTTAGGGTTCAAGGGTTTTCTGTTTGCTTAGGTTTTCTCTTATAAGTATCTGCATGTTATGGGAAGCACATTTTGTTTCATTTGATGATTATGGTTTTGTAAACACTAAGTTTTGGTGCATTTCAGATTTCAGAAAATAGGGGTTGGGTTTTCTTCTGCAATTTGGGCCATTGGGATCAACTTTGCTTCATTTTTGTAGGTAAATTGTGGATTTCTAATGGGTTCTGTGTTTGTAGGCGCAACTTTTTCTAGCATCCATTGCATCTGCTTGTTACTAAATATGTTAGTAGGGTATATTACCTTCCGCTGATTGATATCTCTGTGGGAATGTTGTGCAGTGTGAGGTCATATACTCGTAGTTTTGCATCTGAAAGCTACGTTGGAGAAGGAGATTCGCTCAATTGTGCTATTCCAACTTTGGTAAGGTTGTCAAAACTTACCTTGTAAGATACATCTATGACTTGATATTAACTCTTGCTGCTCTGATGTCATAGTGTCTTCCATTTTAGTACTTATTATTTATTTTCTTGGTTCATTAGTAGGACTCCAGAGGACAGCAATCTGTACATATCTTCCGTTCAGCTCTTGAAGTTATCAATGGAGTGCAACAAAGATGAGGCTATTAGGGCCAAGGAATTGGCTGAGAAGAAAATGAGTAGCAAGGATTTTGCGGGAGCTCGGAAAATGATCATTAAGGCTCAAAAGTTATATCCAAGTCTAGAAAATATCACCCAAATGCTATGTGTATGCGAAGTACATTGCTCTGCTGAGTGTAGAGTACAAGGGTTGGACCCGGACTGGTATACTATCCTTCAGATTGAGCAAACTGCTGATGACTTATCCATCAAGAAGCAGTACAGAAAGCTTGCTCTCCTACTTCATCCGGATAAGAACAAGTTTCCTGGTGCAGAAGCTGCCTTTAAATTGATCAGTGAAGCACAGAATTTGCTTAATGACCGGATAGCACGACAGACATATGATTGGAGGCGCATGACTATGAGAGCTGAACCCTCTTGTCAACAGAACCAGTCTCAGCCGCAACCAATTAGGAATAACTATCCGAGTAAACAACCTGGAATATATTCTAATCCTGCAAGTACTAGTACAGCAGCACATTCCGCAAGCACAAATCCTCAGCAGCAAAAACAGCATCAGACCCAACCAATGTTTGCTAATGGCCAACAGACATTCTGGACTGCATGCCCTTTTTGCAGTTCTAGGTGCCAAGCTTACAGAGACAAGATACAAAAAGCTATTCGCTGTCAAAAGTGCCAACAGCCTTTTATTGCCTTTGAGTTACATAACCAAGGTATGCCATCTGTAGCTAACAATCCGTCATCTTCCAAAAAGACAGAAGGTTTGAGTCAGAATGGTCAGATGGCCCAAGAAAATATACAGGGGAATCATGGCAGGGCGGTACCAGTATCACAGCCACCCACAAAAACAGGAAGGGCTTCTGTGGTTGCTGGGGCACCTAAACCCAAGGTAAAAGAAGACGTGAATGTTCGCTCAGACGCTGGGGCACCTAAACCCAAAGCAAAAGAAGATATGAATGTTTGCTCAGACGCTGGGGCTGAAGGAAAAGGTATATCCACTGAACATAAACTATCGGGTACCAAGAACAGGAAAAGAGGAAGAAACTCTGAATTAGAAGAGTTTTCTGTCAGGTGTAATACTGGAAGTGGCTCCAACATGAAAGGTGTTGATCATGAAGCTCGTCAGAATTCGGGAATGAACAGTGGCCGTGCTACTCGCAGTACATCTAGGCAGAATCATGATGTTAGTTACAAAGAGAATGTTAGTGATGATAATGACATAGCTAGCAGATCAAGACGGAAGACTACTAGAATCAACGAGCGTGGGGAAAAGGTAGAAAAATCTGAAAGTAGGGTCCCTCTCGAAGAAAGTGCACCAGGTAGAAAAGCTGAAAACTGCAAGAAAAATGGAGAGGAAGTATCTGCTGATATTGACAACAATGAAGAACCAGTGGATGTTGATGTTCCCGATCCAGATTTTTATGACTTCGACAGGGATAGAAGTGAAGACTGTTTTGCAGTTGATCAGATGTGGGCCATTTTTGATGATGTAGATGGTATGCCCAGATTCTATGCACGGATCAAGAAAGTATATTCACCTTTCAAGGTGGATATCACATGGTTGGATTTTGCTGCTAGGGGTGTAGATGAGACTGCTTGGAGAAGAAGCAGGTTACCAGTTGCTTGCGGGAAGTTCAAACATGAGAAGACTGATACCATTGAGGATATATGTATATTCTCCCATAGGATTGTTTGGGAAAAGGGTGTTAGAAACAGTTACACGATCTATCCCCGAAAAGGTGAAACTTGGGCCGTCTACAAGAACTGGAATGTTAAATGGAGCTCTGATCCAAACAACCACAGGGAGTTCGAGTATGAATATGTCGTAGTCCTGTCAGATTTTACCCAAGAATCAGGCATTTCGGTTGCCCGTTTGGTTAAGCTAAAAGGTTTTGTGTGCCTGTTTATGCCAACTAAAAGCACTGGCATGACTTCCTTTCAGATACCATCTAATGAAGTTTTGAGGTTCTCTCACAGGGTACCTTCATTTAGAACGAGTGGTAAAGAACGAAAAGATGTCCCTGGAGGTTATTTTGAACTTGATCCCGCTTCTTTGCCCAGTAACCTTGAAGAAGTTTCCGACTGCATTGACGTGAAAGCTGATGGTAAAATTGTATTAGAGGAGAAGCCTCGTATGTCGAAGAAGAGGAAAAATCCTGATGAAAAGAGTACCTTAAATGCGAGTTCAGCAGGTAGAACTAGGTCTTCTTCTAGGATGTCAAATGGTTACAATAAGAATGCAAATGAAGAAAATATTGGGAAATCTGTTCCGAAGTCTTTCAGTGCTTCAGATGGTGTGACAGCTAAGACAGAGAGAGTATCTGAGCAAAGTTCTTCTTTGAGTACAGACTCTTGCGTAATTCCAGAGTCGGCATTTTATTTCTTTGAAGTTGACAAAACTCAGGAGAAATTTCAAGCTGGTCAGGTATGGGCTTTGTATTGCGAGTTGGATGGCTTGCCGAAGTACTATGCCCAAATTAAAAAGGTTGTATCAACCCCAAAGTTTAAACTGCACATAAAATGGCTTGAAGCTTGCACTCCACCAATGGGTGTGCTCCAGTGGCATGACAAAAAAATGCCTATATGTTGTGGAGTTTTTTCTAGTGGTGACAACGCGGAGTTTAATAGTACTGATACTTTCTCTCATCTTTTAAAAGAAGCAGCAGCTGTGAAGGGATACAAGTATGAGATCTATCCAAGGAAAGGGGAGGTGTGGGCAATATACAGGAACTTTAGTTCGGAATGGTCTTCTTCTGATCTCCAAACATGCCAGTATGACATATGTAAAGTTGCAAAGGCTGATGGTGCAATGAAGGTATTGATTTTGGAGAAAGTTTCTGGTTATGAGACGGTTTTCAAGGGTCAAAGGATATCGGGAAGTGAATTCATTGTTGAGATACCACACCATCAATTGCTTAGATTCTCTCATCAGATTCCTGCAATCCAGTTGACTGATGAAAAGCAAGGAACCTTGCGTGGATGTTGGGAGTTGGATCCCAAAGCAATGCCTGTTTGTTTTTTTAATTCTAAATGAAAGTTTTATCTGTTCCATCTTGGTTTCTATTTACCAGGGAAGTGGGTCACCGTTAGCTAGTTGATTGTTTGTAGCTAACGGAGCAGGTGGTCCAGATCAGGCCCTTGCTTATGGTGCAAAGGCAAATGGGGGAAGGAGTTGTGATAGCCAAGCACGCTTATGGTGAGATTTTGGAATAGATTGGTCGTATTCTTTCCTTTGAAAGTCTGGATGACAAATTGTGTGTTAATTCATCTCCTAGAGCGCACCAGAGAACTAGCGAACTTGGTTGGTGGAGATGCATTACTCATATGCATTGGGAACTTCTGGCCAGAGGATGGAGTGATTTTTGCGAATATAACATCTACAAAGAATGCAGAGAATTGAAGACACACCTATACCAAAGGTGTGATTTCTGTTCAGTTCCACATATTCTGGGACTCCTAAAAATGTATTTTGTATAAATTAAAGGGATTTTTTTTTTGTATAGCAATGAATGGTTACAGACATTCAACATACCTAAGAGCTTATGCACTCTTTTTTGTGTTGTTTACACTTCAAAAATGAATACTCTGCTGGAAGCAGAAGAATCTGGAGCCACTGTTATTGTCGAGCAGGCATATGAACACTTATGAAAGTTTGGCTGGTTTGCCAGGTGAATAACCATTCTGTTCAGTCCTTTGCTTTTTTCCCCCCCTTCCTATTCATCCCAGTTCCAGCATTCGCCTTGCCATCTTTCTGCAGTGCCTACAGGAACTCTTCAGGGAAGTTCTTGCAAACACTGTTTGTACAGTTTTCTTCAACTTGAGCTTTAGCAAATGCGTTTAGATTGTCTTGTGTTATATTACAGAATGATTCAAGTGTTTTTCACTTGCAAACGATACAGACCAGAATAAAGTGGCTTCACTTGATCTCTTCTCAGTCTGTATATCATTGCCTTGAACTTTTTCAATCTTTTATAGATGGTAGTTCTATGATCTAT
>JAJJMA010015981.1:0-23519 GCA_023529015.1 Papaver nudicaule | reverse complement strand
ACACCATGTGCAGTTCTCTATACTTGATGTAGAACAATTGACCCATCCAACTTCTTGGTGGAAAAAAACCTAACCTTGTTGCTAACTCCGCCCATGAGTTCTCCTTGATCCTCCCGGTGACCTCCTGGAATCAAGATAGCTTCTACTCTTTGCATCTGTGCTATGTTTGTCCTCCCTGGAGTCAGATCCCACTTTTCGCTTTCGCTGCATTTCCTCCGCATATCGGCGCCATAAGGTCTCTCTTTCTTTCCTCGGCATCTTAGAATATCTAGGGTCACACTTTAAAATCTGTTTAGCAGTGGACCAAGAAGTAAGAACAGTCTTCCCATCTTCACTCACTTGGTCACTTGCTTCTGCAGTTATGACCTCAGCTAACAAAGCTTGGAATTCACGTGCACACCGCTGAAAATGTCAACAGCATTTTTAGGTCAAAAAGCAAAATAAATAGAAATTGAGGTCAACCTAGATGGTAAAAAATTGACCTACAGAAAAAATATGAAATCACGAGCCATTTAGCCAATGGGTAAAGAATAAAAACAACACTCAAGTTCCATAGGAAGAAAACTTTGATGTAGGACGATCCAAAAAAACAAAGATCTGTTAATCTGAAAACCTTGTGACAGATTATCAACCATTTCACTAAAACAAATAGAAACCATGCTCTGCCATAAGAGATACCCAGCATAAAGAACTACTAAATCCATCAGTTCACAATTATAACTCAAAATGGCTGACAAATAACGACCACACAATTACCTCAAAGAGTGACATCACGTGATCTCGGAAAAGCTTTTCTGCATCGGACTTGTCTAAATCAGGGTTGGTACAACGCCCCTGGGGATCTCTTTCCAATTTAGACTTCGATTCTGTCCAAGATGCCTAGAGAAGTGCACAAAAGAATGCAAGTTATTTAATTGTTCATAAAATGTAACTTGGTTTAAATTATTGAAATTACACTTTTAGGGTCTGTGATGCAGGTCCTGCACAATGTGAAAGCACAAAACGATAGATATAAGATGTTCTTTCCCACCTGCTTGCATGGTAGTCCATCCCAACCTAGTTTCTTTACTGCATCCACACCATGCAGACCTCCAACAGATCATTATGGATCTCATAAAATTTAAGCTACTCCCAATCAAATAATTAGATGCAGAGAATTCAAAAACTTGAAAGAAGACAATAACCCCAGGTATGAACACCATATAGTTGCCCAGCGGAGTAAGGGTTTGAAAATTACCTGAGGGTCTTTGATTGTCTCAACAAGCAAAGCTTGATAAGAAGAAACAGCCACCTTCCTACGAACTTTCAGACGTACTCTCTCCACCTCTTGCTCGTCTCTTTCTTTCCGTTTCCGCATTTCTCGTTCCCTTTCCTTGAGTTTATCCTGAAAACAAAGACAATGCCAGATCAAAAATTCTCCCAATAGGCGCAATTCGAAGCATAAATTTGACCACTTAAGATAATGACTATGGAACTACTACACTTAAGATAGGAAATTAATCACACTGGCTGGTGGTTAACATTCAAAATTGATGGGCCAACCATCAAATTTGTAAGCGGAACATCGCGTGACATTTCTTAATCTCATGAACACTGAAAAATATTACAAAACCTTGGGCATTTTACAACAATGACGATGATATTGCCTCTGGACCATAGATCCTATTCAGAATGATGTATCCCATATGATCTTAGCAGGAATACCACAAGTATGTCTACTTTTAAAAAAACGTGAGGTTGGCAAAATCACAAACCGATGTAACAAAATTTAAATACGCTGACTAACTGAGATTCAATGATTCACCAGGTCTTCAATGCAATGAAAAAAGCTTCTCAGAACTTAGACAGCCCATACCTGCTCATCTCTTTTGGCTTTTGACACTCTTTCCACTTCCTCTTCCGCAGCTTTTAATTCGGATATGTAGTCATTGAACAGTATTTCTCTATCTTCATGCCCAACAGAATGATATCTCGGATCATCTCTTAGGCTATCCTTTACCTACACCAAGCACAAGAAGATTAACATCTCCAGTTAAAATATACAAGTTACCTCCGTGATGTTATCCGATTGTTAACATAATACAGAACCAAGTGAGTTTATCAACCGCTGTTTCACGTTTCTGACGCATTTTAGCACATTGTTATTTGCCAAATGGGATAAATAAGTAGAGGACTTGCCTCGTATGCGCAACAAAAAAAATCTCATCGATGTAGTTTTAGTAACCAATTTTGGGTCATTTGAAAGGATATCCTCTAGTTTCCGAATTCCAGCAGATATAATTAGTGTCAACAAATTCCCTACACCACAACCCTAACTGTTACTAACTTCATAACTTCATGCAAACTGTTACTAACTTTATACCACAAAACAAACTGTTACAAATGACCTTCATATATTAAATAACTAAATAAGAAATCAACCTATCAGACGTTGGAATCCTCAAGTATACCGAAACCAGAAACCTTTACCATACACAAAATCTCCACTCTTTGATGAGGCTTTGAATAAGTCCTTTCAATGTTTCCATGTGCACCTTTAACCAATTTTCCACCATGTCCAATTGTATCAATGAATATAATTCCTACTTACACTTTCCATCTATGATTATCCTAAACAATCTAGCAGTTGAATTTTCGAAGAATGATACAAAATTCATTTATTATTTTGATCGGGTTCTTCTGCGATCATCACATGGTCCAAAACTCAACTCACTATATGCGCAACGCACATTCGCCTTTTCTTGTATCATTTAAAGCCTGTGATTGGCAACATGATAAAATACTGGAATCCTGTAGGCGGCATTCCTTTTGAGAGACCTATAAAATGATAAAACAACACTCTGTTCTATTTTTATAAAACGATAAGATGATTTATTTATTTTAACAATTCCAAGCAACATTCAGGCTTGTTATTAATTCACGTATTTCGCTTAGAGAGAACCTTCCTATTTGTGTAGTGCCAATATTGTACATCCAAACGCCTATATAAGATTCACACGAAAAGAACCAAGGAAAACAAGGGCCATAAATCCGAGTTTGAATGCATAAAATACTTACCCTAGACCAACGGGAATTTGCATTTATATCTCCTTTATCTCGAAGCATAGACTTGAAGCTAGATGTGGCAGCTTCTCTTACAGCCCGAATCTTCTCTTCAGCTGCTCTCTTGAGTGGAAGAACCCTGCAAGTAAATAAAAAGAAATAATGTAGCCAATTCATTGTGATATGATAGGTTGAAAGCAGCAGCATTAAGAAAATGAACAATGAAAGAACTAGTTGAACATTTAGTTTAGATGAACATCACTTACATAAGCACAACACTTGCATAAAAATTTATCGGTGACAAGTGGCAGGTACAATTTTTAGTGTTACCAGAACAAAAAGAAAAACTCTCAAACACTCGACAAATTCAAAGGGTAAGAAAACAAGACCAGATAAGAATGAAGACTTTCAGTTTCTCTGCTTAACTGGGTTTCAAGTTGCTATAACCAATCCTTACACAATGACTGAATGCTAAGACAACACGGCTTAGTATTTTTTAAAAAAAAAAAACTCAGATGATGTGAGAGCTGGCGCGGAAAAACACATCTTGGAAAGGAATTCCGGTATAATATCCCACACTGTTTCAGCCCATAAGTGGGTTTACTATTCCGTTCAAGATATTCTCAAACTGTTCTTTACTTAGCATTACTCATACACAGATAAGCACATGACTGGATACGAAGAAAACTAATAAGATGCTGTATTGGCTACACCTGTAAGGACACAAGGCTATGACAGGTATTTTTTGAATCTAATTGGCTACATCTGTAAGGACATAAGGCTATGGCAGGTATTTTAATGAATCAAATCAGCGTTCCGTCCAATTCTTGAGATGATACAACTGTTAGATATAATTTTTCGTCCATAGAAAAGAAACCAATTACATAATGTCGCCGAACACTGATAACACCAATGTTTTCCACTGATAACTACACAAAATGCTAATGATGTGGATAGAGCAGTCGGAGAGGTTAAAATCACAACTACATTATTTGTATTGCATACCTCTCATTCAACAAAAGCTCCCGCTCCTTGCGATCCAAAGCCTCGAAACGTGGATCAGTACCCCACTTCTTTCTGAAAGACTGGTAATCAGTCTTATGATCTATACCCTGGTAGAAGAACTTATCAGTGAACAACCCAGGTCTAAGGCTTGATCTAACGATAAAAAATCGCAAGGACGAAATTATACTTGAAACATGATAAAACGAGGAAACCTTATGATTTAAAGTATAACCTCTGAAGCTTCTTCCAGCAATTGCTTGAAATTCTCTATTGCAGCTTTCTGAGCGGCTCTCTTTTCCTTGCGCTCCTCTTCAGCTCGTGTGCGGACGTAGTGCTCAAATAACGACCTTCGTGAGGAATAACCTGGAACAGCCTGCAAGGTCAAACAAACTTTACTGAGAAGCATAACAAATTAGTCTCTCTTCAACATTGCACACAAATTCATCACAGTGTACATCCTGTAAAATATCGATTCAAGGATGCCACATGACTATCAACCCTTGTACATATATACTGTATACAAACTAAATTCCAGCCTAGCTTCCTCAATCAGAAGAGTCGAGCACGAACGGCAAAACGTTCCTCGGAAATCATTACGTATCATATCAGCAAGATAAAAGGAAAAAATCCATAAGAAAAGCTTAAGCATTTCACAAAATGTTATCACAATGTACACCTTTTAGTTTACAGGATTCATAGATGCCATGTAACTATGACACTGTATACAAGGCAGACTTCCAAACCATTGAGCAGAACTATGGATTTCTCAGTTAAAAGAGTGGAAACCAATATGCCCAAACATTCCTCGAAGAAAATGATGCGGCATGCGTCTCACTTGACAAGAAGGTTTAAGCTGGCAAAGCTTATTGCAGTATAAAAGTAAAAGAAGAACATATGTGGGATGAAAATAACGATAAACAAACTCATAAAGATATATGGGGAAAACCAACTGTTAAAGAAATTGCAGGGGTAGGAAAGCCCCAAAATATCCGGAGTAAGAAATTCAAAATCTTTAGACTCGACAGACCTTAAAACGCGGATCAAATACTATCTTTGGCAGCTCAGTTACATGTCAGGCTTCCAAACCATTAAGCAGAACTATGGATTTCTCAGTTAAAAGAGTGGAAACCAATATGCCCAAACATTCCTCGAAGAAAATGATGCGGCATGCGGCTCACTTGACAAGAAGGTTTAACCGGGTAAAGCTTATTGCAGTATAAAAGTAAAAGAAGAACATACGTGGGATGAAAATAACGATAAACAAACTCATAAATCTATATGGGGCAAACAACCTGTTAAAGAAATTGCAGGGGTAGGAAAGCCCAAAAATATCCGGAGTAAGAAATTCAAAATCTTTAGACTCGACAAACCTTAAAACGCGGATCAAATACTATCTTTGGCAGCTCCTTCTCCCATTTAGAGAATGGCAAGATTCCGCGTTCTTTAAGCATCTCCTATAGACAGGCAAACCAAATCCATGTAAAATTAACCATTTAAATTAAAAGACTAGCCACTTAAATTTTGTGAGCAAGCACAAGTAATATATGACTAAAGCAAGCATCATCTGGTGCCGCTTCGTCTAGCTATCATGATAAAAAATCATGCGTGGCACACGACCCATGCACAAAGATTATTTCCTTCATCTAGACATAATTGCAACCCATGATCCAAGAATGTGACAATGTTGAAGGAAATTATGCCAGGTGTGATACAGTGTCTGAGTCAATTAAACACTGAAGGTAGTGTACTTTTTTTTTTTGGTGTGCAAATAACCAAACAAATAGAGCACTAAGCTTGATAATAGAGGATACCTTGAATTGCATAATACACTCCTCCTTAGTTGGTCCAGTGTCCACGTCTTCCGAGTCTGAAGAAGAATCTGACATATTCTCATCTCCATTAGTATCTTTCTGTTTATCTTTGCTGTTTTCGCCCAGACTATTCTTCACTGCCGCTTCAGCTGGTTTAGAACCATTAACATCTGATGCTGCGGGTATGGAGGAACTTAGAGGAGAAGAGGCAGCAGGAACACCAGAATCCTGTAGCTTTTTTTTAATCAAATCCAGGGCAGACGATGCTCCAGGTGCACATGGTCTAAATGCAGTAGCATCACGACCCCCCGTAGTAATGGCAGGAGTGCTCAAAGTAATGGGACCAGGTCCTTTCTCAGGTAAATTCGCATTATGCACTGATATTATGTTTGTTTTTAAGAGGTCTCCATCCTGTTTCTTTTTCAATTCCGTTACTTCACTGGGTATTTGCCAACTGCTAACCTGAATTGGAGATAGATAGATGGATAGATAAGAAAAAGAGTACCAATGCAAAAATCATATTTGGGTCATCAGTAGCAGCCCAATCAAGTTAAAGACTCATGCTACTTCAATCCTCTTACAAACTTCTCGCGAGAGATAATCATGATTTATGAATTCCAAGTTGCTCGTGTGTTTAAAGATTCAAGGCCACAAGTGTAGCTCATCTAATTCCATGTGCAATAGAAATACAATTTAGTGTTTTGTAAGCTCTAGCATACGGGTAATGCATACAAGGATAATACGTCAAAGTCTGAGCATTCTAGCATCAATGCAGTTCAGAATTGAGATTGCACTCCAGTTACACAATAAAGTTTTAAACTGAGACTGGGTAGGGGACAGCATTGATAAAAAGAAAAGATAAAAAACAGACAGTAAATGAGCAAACCTTGGTTATACTATTGTAGTAGTACTTCTTGCCATCATCTGTGGTTACTGAAGCCCAGTCAGTACCAGGCAATTTTTCCCTGGGTGCAGCAAAACATGAAAAGGTTATAAGAGAACACATCATGGAGAAGACATGGCATCATTTATATCAGAAATGAAGAAGTAAATCCCAATCTAAAAACGGGCAGTGAGAGATTAAGACCAATGAAAAAGGCAAAAGTTTCTATGTTTTCGTAAGATAGTCTTAGAAGACTAAAACAGGACAATATTGTTTTCATTTAACAATACAAAAGATGGGCATACACAGCTTACCATGAAACAGGAGTTGGCTTAACTGTCACTTTATCAAGCTGCAAAATTGGACCCAAATGGAGTAAGTTTTACTGAAAGAAAGGACAAAGGTTCTGAACTTTGAAAGTGAAAATGGTAAAATTTTGAATTATTAGGACAATTTTATACTATAACATTTAAGTGTGTAGTGTGCATATTTTGACTAATATGTAAAATTAACAACAGATCTTTTTATGTACCTCCCCCTTATAACCTACAGGCTTCTCATACGTGGATTCTTTCGTAACAGCATTATAATAGTACACTGCTCCTGTTTCAGCCTTGTGTGCTGTCCACGCATCTTCTTGGGTATTAATAGTGCCTCCATCTCCATTCATTTGCTTGTTGTGATCTGCACAATACCCCAAGCAAGATTAATCAAAACCCTACATCAATATTTAATTAACTAGAAATCGACTTGGAAACTCAAAATACCTATTCCTGGAGGTAATTCTGCTTGCATCCCTGATCTGCTCATAGACTGGACAGGACCAGTAGAAGACAAGAGCTCTCCAGGAGGCTCATGTGGGTGTACTACCCCAAGAAGCTGCGAATCAGCCAAAGTTCCAGAAGACAAATTCACACCACGAATAGGCATAGCATATGATCCGGGAACTACAGGTGGGTAGGGTAAAAAAGGTGGACTCTGAAAGCCACCAAGCGGTGGGGGCTGCAACCAAGGTGTTTGATGAGGTAAAGGCATGGCAGGTCGAGATGCATAAGGCGGATAAAATTGTTGCTGAACAGCTGAATTGTACGGAATATGAGGAGTAGGTGGCGTAAGCTGTCTGAAGTGTGCAGAAGATGAAGAAGTAGAGGGTGACACCGATGGAGGAAATCCTGCGGGGCCTGAAGTTGAGGGGGTGCCGGGAATGACAGGGCGACCAGGAAAAGCTGGGGCAGTAGGCATCCACATTGAAGAACTTGAAGGATGGACTCGGAAAGGCAGACTCTGGGAATTAGGTGATGCAGATGTGGCAGTCTGAGCTTCTTGAGGGGCTGCAAATGAGGTATTCTACAATCAACAAAAAAGTGAAACTAAATTAATGATGACGATAAGCAGGATGTAAAGAAACGAAAATCTGTGTATCTTTTAGCATGTAATCACAGACAACCAGCAATTAGATTTCTACCAGTCCATGAACATTTAAGTCAAACCACACAACTCAAAGGCAGAACTTTGCAAGAGACCAACTCCGACCAGATGATCTCAACCATCCAATTAGTTTGCGCATTTTAGAAATAAAAACATGTTGTTTCCATACAACTTTTCCTGGAGACACCCACTCCCAGCATGAAACAATTGGAGCTAACCCGTGCAATAAACTTCTCCAAAAATGAAGAATAATTACTGACAAAGCATATATATATATATACACACTCTGACAACATGAGCTAGACACAGGTTTATGATGCCCATATATGACACTAAAACTTCTTCGCCATTCAGTTTGAAGAAACGAGCACTAACATGTAAGCTTATCAAAATTACATTGGGTCATTCGAAAGTAAGAAACCCACAACTAGCTGAGCCAGCCTTTACAGACAAGAATTAATACCTCGTTAACAAGGTTGAGACCTCTTAAACGGTGTGGAGGACAGTAAATCTAATGAATGAATTTATGGGATTCACTGCAGCATTCGAGTGGGACATCAAACTGAAGAAATGACTGCAATAAAGGTGGACCCTTAGGGGCAGGTCCAGAAGAGGGCTCTGGAACCCAATATATAAGCAGGTCGATTCAGACACCCAGGACGGCCAGGACTGGAGGTTGGAAAGATGTTCCAGTGGTTAGTATACTCTAGCCACTTAGCAAAACCTGAATGAATGGCCTGGAAGTTAACCAATACAAACATTATACAAACGACACAACTGTTTTCACAGGAAGCTTGTAGATTTGAAAAATCCAAAATTCTCTAAGAGAGCATTCGAGTGGGACATCACACTGAAGAAATGACTGCAATAAAGGTGGACCCTTAGGGGCAGGTCCAGAAGAGGGCTCTGGAACCCAATATATAACCAGGTCGATTCAGACACCCAGGACGGCCGGGACTGGAGGTTGGAAGGATGTTCCAGTGGTTAGTATACTCTAGCCACTTAGCAAGTAACCTGAGTGAATGGCCTGGAAGTTAACCAATACAAATATTATACAAACGACACAACTGTTTCACAGGAAGCTTGTAGATTTGAAAAATCTTCTGCAACCAAAATTCTCTAAGAGAGGCACTTTATATGCTCATTATATTGCCAATGAAAATAGCCCAGTGGTGAAACAGCAGTAACGGAAAGGACATCAAGAACAAGGAAACAAAATATATCAGTGGGAGTGGAAGGGGAAACAATGTGGAAGCTTACCTGATTAAACATCTAGACAATTTGAACTCTATGCATTTCCAGGATAGTGGTGAGTTTTTGGGATAAATGGATTCAAATAATTGTTCTATTGATGCCTTGGTGACAATAAATTTAGGTTCATGATTTTCTATGAGCTTATAGGGATCACTAAAATGATACAAATCTAACAGCCATTAAAATGCAATCACAATTTTATTTGTTACGATCCTCACCGTACTAGACTGGAACTGATGGCTAGAGGCTCCAGCGGTATTATGTGGCATGATGTTGTACGAGAATGAAGGTCCAGTCGTCAGAGTCCGACTAGGGACTGGGGGCTGAAGGGACGCCACAGCTGCTGATCCATTTGAAGTCATAACCTAATGTGAAAAATTGATAGTCAGACAGAGAAGAGACTATATTTATTATGTTTTGGGAAAATCAGAAAGAAAAAGTGAAGTTGCCAACTAACAGGAGTAGAAGGTTGTTCAGCATTTCTTGACACACTGTCACCCTTGGAGACCGCATTGTAAGAGAATGAAGGTGATGGGACAGAATTTGCCTGGGGAGATTCTAACGCTCCGTCAGTTTTAGTATCACTTGAACTTTTCAGTGTGGATGAGTCCCCAGCTGGAGCTTCAACAGCAACAGTTGGACTTGCAAGTGTGATTGATGCCCCAGTAACCGGAGTAGGTGGTCCAATCTCATGGGCCTCCTGGTTTGCAACTTGCATCGGTGATTGCTCTTTTTCAGGTAACCATGTTGGGGACGACATTACTTAGATGCAAACCTACAGATTCATAAGAAACTGAGTGTTCAGATGGTGTTGGATTTCAGACGTATCAACTCAATGTAAGTAAAATTCACAAGTAACATTCAACCAAAAATTTCATAAAAACAAAACACAAGTAAACCCCAAAAGAATGAAGACTGAATACACAATTATAAGAATTGATCAGTGAACTTTCACAGTTGCCGTTATATTTAGCTCTATTGTGATTTTGTCTTTAACTTGGCTTCCTCCCTAACATAATTTGTGTTTAAAACGCGACTCTTCCATGACTTAACTTGTATTGATGTATTGCAGATTGCTGAAGCAAATGCAGCAACGAATTGGATGGTTCTGAATGGCAGTTTTACGTGGTGATTATTCAAAACGACTAAAGTGTTTAACAACCTAAAATATCTTTTTCTATTGTCACAAACTCCACTAACATCATTAATAAGCAACGCATAAGAGTGAATCAAATAATAAGGGTTTATTCAGATTGATAACAATAATCTCCGGTGTAACAAACAAAATTTTCAGAAAATTCACAGAGAAACATTTAAAAATTTACAAGCAGCAACAATGTTACAGAAACCTAAGCCCTAAAAAAAGTACAAAAGGAGCGAGATAGAGAGAGACTGACCTGTGTTATACGGGATGATGAATTAGGGCAAACAAACAAATAATCTTATGGTGTGTTTCAATATTGTTTAGAAGGAGGAGTAGAATTGAAGAATCATTGAATTATCTTTCTTCTTCTGCTTCCACTATTCTTACTGTATAGTCTTTTCAAAGAGCAGAGCAGAAAAAAGAGAAACAAAAAAAAAATCTTTTCTACCTTATGACAAAAGAGAGACGAGGTTATTAAAGGGTTCGGTTCTGATTCGGTTTATTGGTCCCGGTTCTTATTTATTTTTCTGACTTAATTCTGACTCATCTGACTAGGATTCTGACTCATCTGATTCAAAATTTATTACTCCCTCCGTTCCAAAATAATAGGCCAGTTTGACTTTTTGCTACTTTTTACTAAAATTTAGGGAACTTAATTGAACTAAAAATACTTAAGCTAAACTAGTTTTTTTTTTTATGATTGGTTTATCGTGACATATATTACACAAAATTGGTCCAAAGGACCAATTTTGTTAGTTTCTTTATCTATAAGACATCTAAACTTACAATTTGTTTTATAAGACATCACATAAAAAGATACTATTTACATAGACAGATTCTAAAAAGATGCTTTACATTATTGTTTTTAAAGACATGTACAGTCAGCTTTATATAGGGATTTACCTAGAATGCCCTTAAACCAATACCTCACCACCACCACCATCTACCATTACAATATATAGCAAACGACCATCACCACCTCATTTCCAACCAACACCACCACCACCGCCGCCACCTCCGTTACCAACTATAACTTCCGACCATCACCATCATTCCATTTCCAACCAATAACTCACCACCACCACCATCTACCATTACAATATATTACAAACGACCATCACCACCTCATTTTCAACTAGCACCACCACCACCACCGTCATCCACCGTTACCAACTATAACTTCCGACGACCACCACCATTCCATTTCCGACCACCACTACCACCACCATTTTCGACCAACACTACCACTACCACCACCATTTCCAACCAACACCACCACCATTCACCGTTATTAACTATAACTTCCAACCACCACCACCACCATCCACCACCAACTACACTGATAATACTTAGGTACCAGTGGTTACATCATTGATAAAGCAAGAAGAAGAAGAAGAAGAAGAAGAAGCAAAAAACATCATAAAACACTGATGTAACCCAGGTACAAGTGGTGTAAACACTGATAGTACCCAGGTATCAGTGGTTACATCATTGATAAAGCAACAAAAAGAAGAAGAAGAATAAGAAGAAAAAGCAAACAAACATTAGACAACATTGTTACAACTCAGGTAAGTGGTGTCGACACTGATAATACCCATACAAGTGGTGCTAATGCTAGAATTAAGCTAAAAATCAATTTCAACCAAAAATTAATAATCTAGGGCAAACAATTTCAGGTACAAGTGGTTTCGACACTGATAATTCCCGGGTACAAGTGATGTCAGCGCTAAAATTAGGTTAAAATCAATTTCAAACCCAAAATTAAAAATCTAGGGCAAACAATTTCAGGTACAAGTGGTTTCGACACCGATAATACCCGGGTACAAGTGGTGTCAGTGCTAAAATTAGGTTAAAATCAATTTCAAACCCAAAATTAAAAATCTAGGGCAAACAATTAACAAATCAAGCAATTGATCGAATACTCCATACCTTTTTAGTGAACATATGTTGTTGGTGTTGGTAATGGTTGTTGACAATTTCAATTGGAGGGAGAGATGACGGTGGTGGTGGTGATGGACATGATGACGGTGTTGGTGGTGGTGGACATGATGGCGGATTGTCAATCGGAGGAAGAGATTCCCGCTGATGTATATGTGGTGGTGGTGATTACGATGCTTCTGTTGGTTGTGTCGATGTTGTGGTGGTGGTGGAGGTGTTTGGTTTATGTTGGTGGTTGCCGCTGCTGTTATTGGTGGTTGTTGTTGTCGGTGGTTGCTGCTGCTGTTGGGTTTTGTGGTTGTGGTGGAGATGGTGGTGCTGCTGTTTGTGTTGCTGGTGGAGATGGAGATGGAGAGATGGGGATGGAGAAGTCGAGAGAAAGAGAACTGAGATGCGAGAAAGAGAACTAAATCTGATGTCGAGATTTAGTTTTGAGTTTCTAAAATTATAGGGGGTAATAATGTCCACCTATATATGACGTGGCTGATGTCTTTTAAAACAATCTGTAGTTTTTGCGGTCCGCTAGGACCTGGCCGCGAGCGGCCAGGTCCATATAATCAATTTTCTCCATATATTATGGGTTAACAAAAAAAAAAAAGTTTAAGTCAAATATATTTAGTTCAATTAAGTTCCCTAAATTTTGGAAAAAAGTAGGAAAAAGTCAAACTGGCCTATTATTTTGGAACGGAGGGAGTAAACAGTAGGGTTATAAGAAAACTTTTGAATCAGATTGTTTCCTCCAACTCTGAACCTTCGAGAATGGAAATCCTAAGATGTGAAAAGAAAATCTCTGCCGGTATCCCAAGGCTCCCGGTGTATAGATCTGCACCTTCATCACTTGAAGTAAGATTAGCAGTTTGAGTTATTTGCTATTGACAGGGATATCTGACGGATTATCTCGCGGAAAGAAACCTGACGAAATGAAGATATTAGCGAATGATTTATGGAAAGCAAATATGAGCCATCACAACTCATCTCAAGTGTTAGATAAAGATATTATCTCACATTTTGTTCTTCGCTTAGTCTACTGCAGGACTGAGAAATTGAGAAAATGGTTTCTTACTCATGAGACAAAACTCTTTGAATACCGGTTTCGTGCTGAAACAGTTGAATCTCAGAAGGCTGTTATGGATGATATTGATTTCCCATACAAAGCAGTCAGCGTGGGAGAATTAGAGGATATGGTCAGACAAAACTTGAATCAAGATGTACGTTCCATTGGTCGACCTACGCTTACTTCGGATGCGTTGTTTTATAAGGTACCATTTGAAGAAGTGGCGCCAGAACTTATTGGTGGCCGTAAAGTGTATTTGCATAAAGGTTTTGCATATGTTGCAGAGAACCAGGTGGCGAATGTCGTCACCGGTTTGTTTCGAAGCAATTTAGCGGAGGCTCTTAAGCTGACAAATAGAAATTGGACAATGATCTTAAAGAAGCAAGAAAAAGATCGTCTGACTCCTATTGTTGAGGTACTGAGCACAAGCTATTTAGGTCATGACTATTCTCTGGAATATGCGTCAGAGATGTCACTAAAGGACATTGATAAAGTGGCCAATAGTTCTTTTCCACTTTGTATGCGCCATTTGTTTGAAAAGCTGAGAGAGGATCACTATTTAAAACATGAAGGAAGACGGCAACTAGGTCTTTTTCTCAAGGGGTTGGTTTGAACTTGGATGATGCTCTTGCATTCTGGAAAGCAGAGTTCTCTCAAAAGGTTGGGTCTGAGGAGTTTGAAAAGAACTATGCATACAATGTCCGGCACAACTATGGGAGAGAGGGAAAGAGAATGGACTACAAGCCCCATTGTTGTCAAGAGATCATTTCATTTACTCCTAACGCAGGAGATCAGCAGGGTTGTCCCTATCGAAATTTCAGCAAGGAGAACTCGGAAGCTGCGCTGAGTTAAATGGGAGTGAGTAGTCGCTTGATGGGGGATGTGATGGATAAAGTAAAGAATGGACAGTATCAGTTGGCATGCACCTTGACTTTTGAAGCTGTACATGCCTCTTCTTGTCATGCTGGGATCCACCATCCAATTCAGTATTTCATGGACAGCCAAAAGATATTGCAGGAGAAGTGATGCATTGAGGATTTCTCTTATCAATATTGAAGCACCATTTCTGACCCATTTTTACAATATTTGAGTAAGCCAAGTATGCTCTCGGTGCTAGTACAAATCAGAAGAGATATAAGTGAAGGTATTAAGGAATTTTGTTTTGTGTTTCAATTTTGACTTTTATAGGAAATAAATTATTGTGAATCATTAATTTGGTAAAATGGTCTGATGGCCAGTAGGTTCCTATGAGTAAACAGGGGCCGCCTTTCCTATGCACCATGCAGTATGCTTGTTGGTTCAAAATTTCCACCGGCCACCCACCGTCGTTAAAAAGTATTGAATTCTGGCACACAATGCCAAGAATATGTGATATGAAGGAATTTCTAACAGCATTTCTCGAACATAAACTGGTAGCCAACCATTGACAATTCATTTCGGCTTTGAAAAGTGCACAAAACAAAAGTACACTTCAATTTTATAAGAAGTGCTTACCACCGGAACCGATACAGTTGCAATTAACTCACAGCTTGAGATCAGCGGTTGAATGTAGTGAGTCGTCACATTTGTGGCCAATATGGTGTGTGTGGAGCTACTAAGGCATTGGATGTGGACATATAATGAAGATATATCGGTAGCTGATGAGCAATTAAGAAACTTATACTTTTCATGAAAGTATGCCATGTATCCTTGTTAAAATGAATTTAGCAGGAAAAATTAAAAAAGTGCACTGTTAGAGCAAGGGCTATGGGTAGAGTGCTTGCACTCTATCACTTTCATTTTGAAAGAGAAACTTAGTGAAAATGTGGAAAAGCGACTATGGAGAGCAAAAAAACTAGAGCCTAAGCGGCTAAAGTTTAGCTGCTTGAAAATAAATTCACAAAAATTTAGCTGCTTTAGAAGAGGTGGCACAACATGATTGGTTGATGTTTAAATCAAAATTTAAACACCACGTGATGGTGTCGGTCAGGGGCCTAATATTTGGTCAAAATTGGAACGGCTGATCTTGTTTAAAGAAACGGCTAAACTTTTACTATTTTTTTATTCTTTATGTTTTTACAAACGGCTAAACTTTTGCCGTTTCTTGTTTTTTTTTTGGAACGGCTGAACTTCACCCGTTTAGAGTACACTTTCACACACTCTTTCATATGAAAGAGTACCTGATAGATTTTGGAGTGAAAGGGGTCCATTCTCTACCCATAGTGGAACCAAATTTGCCCATTTGGTCTTACTCTTTCGTTTTGAAAGAGTCACTCTTTCATTTTGAAAGCCCCATAGCCCTTGCTCTTAGGAAATCCGAATGAATTCCTTTAGCCTTCGTGCGTCTTTCTCATGCAAGCATCAAATAAACATGAAACCCATCATTTTTAGTTTGTGGCTAAAAGAGAAGCAGAAACTCACCAACTGAATGCAGAGGCCAACCAAAGTTCCATTTAAATGAGCTAAAGGAAAGAGTTTAACTAGGTGATCAAACCAAGGTATTAGAGTGGTTGTGTTTGTGATTATATTCTGCTTTTTCAACTTTCGATTCTATTTTTTTTTTTGACTATAAAAAGGTTAAAATTTATTAAGAAAAAGAAAAACAGATACAACAATCAGGCGCCTAAGCGCAACAAGATAGGGCAAGGCGCCAATTCAAAAGCAAAATACAAGAGCAGGAGAACCTACCACTTCCAGCTAATCCAAATTCTGGACAAACCTAAACAATGCAAACAAAGAAACAAACTCACCAGCGCCTTAGAACTTCTTATTGGGTTTAGGCGTTCTTTTTCCTCTCCCCAACTCTTCCTTGCTGGGACCTAGATCCTTAACTGTTGAGGAATGAAAAGAGTCAACAATTCCTCCAAGAAGATTTGTCACCTCAGTTTCTTTACCGGGCTTTTTCCTAAAAGTAACCGGTTTACAAGTTTAATTACCGAAAATAACACCCCTTCCAAAAATAACCAAAAGTTACAGTTTTGGACATTTTTGTCCTTGCCTTTTCAGTTTATGACGTTTTTGTCCTACACAATAAATTTTTTATTATTATTTTTCAGTACTATTCATATGGTGCACAATATTTTTAGTTTGTCTTATTCAAAATTGTGCACAACATATTGTGTACACAATATACGTTTTTTCATATTGTGTACACAATATACCCATATTGTGTACACAATCTCAGAAGTCCAAAATTAGGGTTTAATGAAATTGTCGGTGCAATAATTAGTATTAAAATAACAGATAATCCAACAATATTGTGTACACAATATGTTTAAAATTGTGTACACAATCCCGTAATCCAAAAATATTGTGTACACAATTTGTTTTAAATTGTGTACACAATCCAGTTTTTT
The DNA here is from genome assembly GCA_023529015.1 of Papaver nudicaule. NCBI lineage: Eukaryota > Viridiplantae > Streptophyta > Magnoliopsida > Ranunculales > Papaveraceae > Papaver > Papaver nudicaule. Next base: position 6,625 of record JAJJMA010015981.1, on the reverse strand, counting down.
TTGTTACACCCCCACTGGTGTAGCCACTTTTTCACTCATCCTCCACACCCCTACTGGTGTAGCGATTCAAAATCTACTTCTTCCCTTGAAATCTGCTTCTTCTTCACTCATCCTCCACTCTCAAGCTTCTACTCTCTTCGACTCCTCCTTCTACAGACGAAAAAAAAAAGTGGGAGAGAAAGAAATCGATAGACAGAGTTAGATCGAGAGGGAGAGTGTGATACTTGGGTTCAGAGAAGCTTCCATTGACGGTGTTGTTTTGTTTGTTGAGAGGATTAGTGTACGATGAAAAAACCAGTGAGTAATGGAAACCCTTAACTTACTGATTTCTTTGATTTTGTTAAATTGACTGACCCGCGTGATGTTTTTGTTATTTATGTTAGATTATAAACATGATTCAGTCTCTAATTTAGGGTTTCTGAAATTGGGGTTTGTTTTTGCCCAAATCGTATGCTGTTATAAACATGTTAATGTTATATGAATTTGGGAATTGCAATTTATGAAATTGGGAATTTTAGGTTACTGCTTGCTTTTGATAGTGTCTATGAAATTGGGAATTTTAGGTTACTGACTTACTCTAGTTAGTCTTAATGGAGAATGCAATGCTAACTTTAGTGAATCAGAGTCTGAGAAGTTTCTGCAAGAAATATTGTGGAAAACTGAGATCATTCTCAGTAGTCCTAAGCTCATAATCCTTCAAGTTATTCGTTTGTTAGGTATTTGGGACCCAATTATATTGAAGTTTGACAGAAAACTCTCACAATAGAGTCAATGTCTATTACTAAGGGGGGTAAGCTTGCCATCAGGCTCATTCTTAGTTTGGAGCTCTATCTGCCCAAGTTTGTCATAACTTAGTTTTAGGTTACTGCTTGCTTTTGTTACTGTTTATGGAATTGGGGCGAGTAGTAGCAGTCGTCCAATATTTGATTTTACATGCTGAGTCTGTCTTAATTTACGTTTTAGATATTAATTTTATTTCTACTCTGTTGCATAATAGGAGATTGGTGAAACAAGTGGCAGCAGACATGCTTTAATACACTACAACGGTTATTGGGTTGTCAATAAAGGTCACGATGACTACAAAGGCATCATGCAACCTGCGGTTTTAACTGATCCATTCAATCTCGACGACCTGAAGAACGCTGTAAAATGTCTAGATGGATTCGAGATGGGACCTAACATAGATGCATATGGCCTTGTATTTGTTGACGCTACGGAAAAAAAGAAAGATGTTTAAGATTACTGGAGATGCAGCGATGAAATTTTATTGTACGGATAAGGCAGTGCCCAGTTTTTTCATTGTTAAATCTGAAGCCAAGAGTCAACTTCCAATTACTCCAGAGCCGAGAGTGACCGAACGCAGAATCAAGGTCGAGACTCCTCTAACCCCATCCTCTTCCAACCCTCTAACCCCAGCCTCCTCCAGTGGTTGTAAACAGACCCCAGTCTCCTCAAGAGTTAAAAGAAAGATAGAAATGGTTGATAAAGATGCTCCACAATATGAAGTCAGTTCTCCTCTTGATGAAGTCTGTGATCCTCTTGATGAATTATGTTCTATTCCGAAGACAGAACCATGCAGTTCAGGAACATTCGTTACGGATTACATGGAACTAATCCAGGAAGGTGCTTGTTTCAGTAACAAGCCACAGCTGTATTTGACCTTGCAAATGACGAAGTTGCAGCTGGGAGTTGATTACAAAGTTGTTAGATCCCATAAAAAAGGTACGCACGTGAAGTGCGCAGATGTCAATTGCAATTTCTCCTTAAGGGCTAAACAATTGAGGGATTTTACATACTTGTACATCACTAAGATGACTGGTCCGCACACTTGTTCTATGAATGGCAACTTGGGGAAGAGAATAAAAAGGGTTAAAGATGCCTTGGGAAAGTATTTTGAAGAAAAGGGTATCAATGGCAACTATACACCCCTCCATATGCAAAACGATATAAAGGATGTGTTTGGCCGCACACTCAGTTACAAGCAGGCCTGGCTTGGTTGTCATCGGGGCGTTGAACTCACCAGAGGTTCTTCAGATGAATCATACCAGCGCCTCGCGCCGTATAGCCACATGCTCGAAATAAGAAATCCAGGTTCGTTTACAAACATAAAAACCAGTGAGGATGATGTTTTCGAGTACTATTTTATGGCTGTAGGAGTCTGTCTTGAGGGATTCAAAACTTTCTCGAGACCTGCTTTTGCCGTTGACGGTACACATCTTACAGGGGACCGAGCAGGAACGCTACTATCAGCCGTCTGCTTAGATGCGAACGAACAAATCTACCCATTTGCGTTTGCCATTGTTGATTCTGAAAATGATAAAGCATGTGCCTGGTTCTTCGAGCAGCTACACGATGCGCTTGGGGCTGATTTTTGTGAGAATCAAGATCTTGTTGTGTGCACAGACAGATCAGAACCAATGCGCAAAGCAATTGAGCTGAAAATGCCTGCAGTTTGTCATGTTTTTTGTGCATACCATATCCGAGGTATTCAACTACAAACACCTTATAATACATGCTATTACAGTTGTCGAGTATTTTGTTACTTTCGCCTCATTGTTCTGCTAATTTTTTTTATTTGAATGTCGACCTGCTGAATGTGAATTCTGAGCTTAGTTTTGAATTTGAATGTATGCTAATTTACTGAGTATTTTACAATGCAGGGAATATACTAAAACAGTTTGGGGACATCCAGGCGGCGCATGCCTTTTATAATGCTGCCCAAGCATTCACTCTGGACGAATTTAAAAAGCAGATGGAGAATGTAAATAAGAACCAAGCTGTTAAGGATTATGTAAAAGAAATTGGAGAATACCGTTGGGCAAGGGTGCACGCTTCAAGAGGTCGCTGGACACTCATGACTACAAACCTATGCGAGAGCTGGAATGCAGTGATCAGAAAGATAAAAGGTTTGCCAGTCTATGATTTGATTGATAAGATTCGTAGATACCTCATGAAGGAGTGGTCAAAGCGTAGAGACCTATCTAATAAATGGGATCAAACATACCCTCCAAATATAACTAAGCTTCTGAAGGAGAGGTGGTTGGTGTCACATAAGTGTCAGTCTGCCAAATCCGAGGATGATCGATATGAAGTGTGGGAAAAAAATAGCCGAGTTGTTGTCGTTGTCGATTTGGAAAAGGGAACTTGCGATTGCAAAGTTGCTTTTTATCAGAATCTGTCGTGCCCCCACATGCTTGTTGTATGTGAGAAATTCTCTAAGAATTCAGATGAATATTGTGCATCTTACTACGATACTTCCTGCTGGAGATCTATGTATGCAGATTCCATCTACCCTGTCATTCCAGGAGATGATTGGGAGATCCCTGATCATGTGGCGCAGCGTGTAGTGAAGCATCCCGGTGCTCCCGGTGCTAAGAAAGATGTAGGTCGTCCCCAGGTGGGTCGATATTTGAATGCCTTTGAGAAACCGCACAAATCGGGGAAGAGAGCTTGTTCGAAGTGTCGCCTGCCCGGTCATAGGGCAGGTAGTGTGAAATGCCGAAAGAGCCAGCTTGAGTCTGCTTGAAGATCGTCAGCTTTACAAAACCTGAACTTTTATTGGCATCGGAACAACTTTGTTTTTCGAATTATTCACATTGGGATTATATTGGATTGTCTTCCTCCTGTTGGGTTTATATAATTGACTACATTGGGCTTGGATTCCAGTTATATTAAATCTGTTAGTTATGATTTGTATCAGTAAAGATCTAGTTTCTTATCACCACTAGATGTGATTTGTATCAACACCATAAATTGTTATAAACATCAAATCCATAAATAACGAAATGACCATAACAATCCACCAGGAAAAAAAAAAGTAACATAACAATCGAATAAGAAACATAACAAAAAAGTTCCTCCTTAAACACCAACAACAACATTACTACCAGCAGATTCAGCACCACCACCAACAGGACCACCAGCACCACCACCACCAGCAGCAGCACCAAAACCACCACCGACAGGATCAGCAGCAGCACCAAAACCACCACCAACAAGACCAGCACCACCACCACCAGCAGGTACAACGCCAGCATGATTGTTCTCGTCTGGACCATTTGTAAAGTTTCCATAGATTGCAATCATATCCCTAGTTCCCTCAAGGAAGGCAATGAAATTATAGTCACTGTAAGGATCATGTACAGTGCATACTCCGCTGAGACGGCCAAGAACACAGCACTGATTGGGTCCTCTTCTGGCTGGCGTCCTGTACGGATAATTGCGATGGTATTCGATACGTTCTTGTTGAAATCTTCTCCTGATGTCATCAGTTACTCTAGGATCATTCGCATACCTACCAGCCATGTTTATCAGAACTCACTGTTCTCTCCGGTAATGAGGTCTCTATGTTCTAATGGAACAATTTATAGAGAAAGGAAAGTAAAGGGATTGGGTCAACAGACACCAACAATTTTGGGGGGATGCGACATTTACTTTACCATTGAATTTACTCGATAATTCCAAACGCATGGAAGAAGAATTAAATTATCCAACGTATCAGTGCCAACATGAACAGTTACACCCCATGGGCAACTTTTGGTATTCCCTCCCTCGCTATAATAAAGAAAAGAGTCTTTTTTTGGTGGGAGAAACCTAAATTACTAAGTTACCCTCTATTTTTAAAATCCAACGAAGGTAAATGGCGTAAATAAACTGAAAAGGAAGGGTAAATAGGTAATGACAAGCTCCACCAGTGAGGGTGGAACCTAGATTTCTTGTGAAATCGTACGAGTCAACAAGCGACTCGTCCAAGAATCGTCAATGCCAGGCTCCACCAGTTAGGGTGGAACCTATATTATTAGAGAGTTTTGACTGGTCAACTTGTCAAAATAGAATATGCCAATGGAATCTTTCATTTTTTGTACGAGTCACGAGTTTACTCGTTCGTTTTTCACAACCTACAGGTTTCACCCTAACTGGTGAGACGTGACAAACGCACGAAGGGTTTGAATTCTCCCGAGGAGATTTGACCGGAGACCCAAGGGACGCCTGTAGGAAACCAAACGTTTCGAGGGACTAGAATTCTTGACAGGGGGGAATGAACCTGGTCGAAAGGATGCCCACTAAGTAATTTTGGACGTCTGCTGAGTAGAAAGACGCGTCCCAAATTGAGTATAAATTGTGGTAGTTCCCCTTACTATGCACTTCAGGAGAGAAAACAATAAACCAAAATTAAAATTTAAGCTGTGTTCTTCCTATCACTTTCACCAGCAAAACCCAATGGATAACTTTGATCGTCATAACATTCCCAAAGACTTGGTTGAGAAAATTCTCGATTGCATTCCTACCACCAATAGTGTTTTAGAGAGCAAATTGGTTTGCAAAAAATGGAACACCCTGCTCAAAAATAAAAGGATCGGTCTCCTTTTGAGTGCGGTGCCGATTCATCCACGACAAGTTTCATTGGAGGAGGGAGATATCAAACTAACGTTCTACATGGAACACATTACAACGGATGTCTTCCGCACAGTCAGTACCCCCAAGTGGCATCCAGAAACGGAAACCGCGATACACACTTTCCAAATGGTCGGATCATGCAATGGGTTGGTGTGTCTATATGTTCGGCACAACCTCGTGCGAGATCCAATATATATCATCAACCCAGCTACAGGTGAGCAGCTTAATCTCCCCGGAATAAGGAGCCAACCTAATGAAAATCCCTACACTAGACAGGTCAAAGGGGGCTTTGGCTACTGTCATCGTACCGGAGAATACAAGGTACTGCGTATTCATGTACTGGGGGACGTTGAGGTATTCACCCTCGGTGATCATGAGTGGAGACACGCTGGTTTTTGCAACTACAAATTGCGTGATACTGGTTTCTATGCACAGGGCCATCTTTACTGGTTCGAATGGTGTTTCGACAGGCAGAAAAAGATATTAGTATCTTTCGATCTGCATACAGAGGAATTTGAGGAACTTGGAGCACCACGGTATGATCCTAACATCACTGGGGATTTATATGTGGATGATGAAGCGAGATGTGGGTTGTTCCTATTTGGAACCAGTTTCAGTGTTTACTACACACATGAACTAACGGAAGGAGGAGTTCGTGTAGATTTTTGGTTAGTCACCGAGGATAACACTTGGCAGTTAGAGAAGAGCATTGTACTGCCGCATACAGTGCTAGGGCGACCCCGGTATGTGCCTATCACCTTCGGAAAACATGACAAACTTCTAGTAAGTGACAGGCGACGTTTCTTTATTCACAATCCTTCAACTGGAGGTTTTGAGGAAATCGGTGTAAGAATTCCGGGACAAACAGAAATTCTTGTTACTCCTCATATGATGAGCAGGGTGTCACTGAAGCGTTTTGGAGGAAAGTCTGGCAGAGCGCATTGTTCTTTAATAGTTTAAGACACTGGGACAAATGTTTGATTAATTAATAGTTATGTAACTTTTATTTTAACGTATTTGTTAAACTATATTTTCTACTTTAAATTGGAAGAAATTTTTTTGTTCCATTTATACTTCTTCCAAGGGTATTATTCTAAGGCTGAGAATACCCTAACCTATTCGCATGAGTAGTCACCTCAATGCTTTTACCCTATCATCAAAACGGAATCTATCAAAAATATAAATAAAAAATAATAGAATCACAAGAGAGAGAGGAATGAAAAATCAG
>JAJJMA010015976.1:4612-15944 GCA_023529015.1 Papaver nudicaule | reverse complement strand
TCTTTAAACAGTGGAGATAAACAACTCTTTACAGTCTCTTCAATCACCGACAAATTCACGGGATAAATTGGACGGATTAGAAACACTAGGCGGTTCCTCGGCTCTCTTTCTAATCCGCTTCCTTGACCTCGTTGCAGTCGCAGGCTTCTTCTCCAAACCATTAATCTCCACAGCAACACCCCCATTATTACCTACAGTTTCTTCTTTACCTCAACAATCCATCTTCCTCCTCAACACCACCAGATACTACTACATTGTCACAACCCCAGATTTTCTTAGAGATTTCAAAACAAGATTCATCACGAGGAGTCTTAAAACTAAATCTTTTTTACCAGAACCGATTCTACTCATAACATTTCTATAATTGTTTTTCAATCTTCTAAATTTCTCAACTGATTCTTATTAAACTCAAGATGTAGTTTAGTTCTGATCTGATCATAAAATGGACCTGTATCATGATGATAAGAAAATGAGTTTTTAGTACCTCTTTGTTTTTTGTATTGTATTCAACAAAACCCTTGTAACAGCCCTATTTCATCTTCATCTGTCCACAATCTCTGAAACAATTTTCTCGATGAATCATCAATTGAAAGGGGTTTTCTCTCTTCACTCGCCGTCGTCATAGCCAGTGGAGTAATGGGTTCTTCGATTTTTTGCCGCTTCATATCAGGCTCACCACCAGTTTGGGTGGTGGCGATGGCTGGTGTAGTGGTTGTGGGAACAGAAACTTCTTTTTCTTTCTTCTTCAAACAGACAAACACTGTGCCCTCGTTCTGACATCCCTTTGTCTACAATCGTGACATGCAACTCGCCCATCGCGCGCTGTTAGACCTGGTGTAACAGAAGTGTAAACTTCTGTTACTTTACTCTTTACTGTTTTCTGTTTTCTGTTTTTACCGTTTGCATTTATTTTCTGTTTTGGATATAAATATCCGGTTTCTGTTGGTGTTGGTTGTAATGAAAAATAGAAAACAAAAGTTTGTAAAAAAAAACCTAAGTGAAATGAAATTCATCTTTATTTCTCTCTAATTCAATTCTTACATGGTATCAGAGGGAGCTTCATCATCTCTGTGAAATTGAAGCTCCACCTATGCTAATTCTTCTTCTTATTCATCTAAATTTTGTCATCAATGGCGACCAACGAAACTTTGGTTCATATCCCACTGAATTTTAAAGCTCCATCGAAGCTTACGGCGACAAATTACTCGATCTGGTCATCACAAGTTAAACCTCTTCTTAGAAGTTATAATCTATTCAGATTTGTAGATGGCTCGTATCAAGCTCCACAGAAATTAATCAAGAATCCGAATCCAGTGAGGAGATCTGCTACAGACGAATCCACTGATGAAGGAAGTACAGATCTAAACGATTCTACTACTGAGTATGTTCCTAATCCTCATTTTATTGCTTGGTTAAATCAGGATCAAGCTATTTTGTCTTGGTTACTTGGATCTTTATCTGAGGAGTGTAATGTTCAAGTTCTTGGTTGTAAATCTTCATATGATGTATGGAAAACTTTAGAACGAGATTATAATGCTTCAACTCGTTCAAGATTGATGCAATTGAAGACTGATTTGCAAAATCTTAAGAAAGGACCTGAATCTATGCAAGCTTATTTTAATAAAGCTAGGTCTATCACACATCAATTAGCTCAGATCAATAGAGTAGTCTCTGATGAAGATTTAGTGTTTCATGTACTTCATGGACTTCCCCCAGAGTACAATTCCTTCAAGACTTCTGTTAATACTCAGGTTCTTAAGAATCTTGATAAGGTTTCTAGTGTTGATCTTCTTGGATTGCTGCTGTCAGAAGAATAATGGTAACACAAATCCTGATCTCACATCAGCATCAGCTAATGCCATACATCCACAACCACATTCTACCTAAGGTCCAAATCCTGACTCATCCAGAAATACTTTTACCCCTTATAGACCTCCTTTTCACAATTTCTCTAGTGGAAGAGGATATTATCCTGAACATAATGGAGGAGGTAGACATTCTTCTCAATTCAACAGAGGAGGATTTCGTGGAGGAAGAAATGGTGCCAGAGGTGGTTACAGAGGAGGAAGATTTGATGGTGGTGGTAGATCTCAGTATTCCAATTTTTATCCTCCAGCTCCACCAAGATACAACTACTATATTGAATGTCAGATATGTAAGAAACCAGGTCATGGAGCTGGTGAATGCAGATTCAGATATCATCAATCTGAATCACCACAATCTCATCATGCTTATGCTGAGGAATATTATGAAGACAACTATGATGAGTATTGGTGTCCTGAACCAGAAGCTTATGCCATCTACAGCAATGATTCTTCAAATGGTTCTTCTAACAGTTGGGTTCCAGACTCTGGTGCTACACATCACATTACTTCTGACCTTGCAAATTTGAATCTGCACTCTCCTTATGATGGATTTGAACAAGTCAGAGTTGGCAATGGCTCAGGTTTGTCTATTGCTAATATTGGTTCAACTACTTATAAGTCTGATTCTGCAACATTTAAAATGCCTAATGTTCTGCATGTGCCTGCCATTACTAAGAATTTACTGTTTATCCTGCAATTTACAAGAGACAATAACTGTTATTTTGAACTTCATCCTTATCATTTTGTAATTAAGGATATAGACACACATAAAGAATTGATTAGAGGGGGAGTCAAGAATGGTTTATATGATCTTCAATTTGACTCAGCTACCTTCAAACAAGCCTTTCTTGCTTCAACAAATCCTGATTGGCATTGTAGATTAGGGCATCCTGCCTATAAAACACTAAAACACATACTCTCAGAAGTAGATACTTCAATTTGTGCTCATCTTCAACCCTCTAGATGTCATGATTGTTTGGTCTCCAAGTCACACACATTGCCTTATTTTCCTTCTCACACTGATGTTCATGGTCCATTAGAACTTATTCATTGAGATGTTTGGGTTTTTCCAGTGTGTTCTGTTAATGGATTTAAGTATTATGTCACCTTTATAGACTCATACAGCAGATTCACATGGTTATTCCCACTTGCATATAAGTCAGAGGTATTTGCAACATTCATGAAATTTCAGAAGCTTGTTGAAAATTTGTTTGGTAGAAGAATTAAGTATCTGCAATCTGATTGGGGTGGTGAATATAGGAATGTATCAACTTATGTTCAAACTAATGGTATTGTTCATAGGGTGTCTTGTCCTCATCATCATGAACAGAATGGTAAAGCTGAGAGAAAGCATAGACACATAGTGGATACAGGGCTGGCTTTGTTAAATCATGCTGCATTACCTATGACATACTGGTCTTATGCATTTGAGACTGCTAATTTCTTGGTTAACAGGCTTCCCACTTCAACACTACAACAAAAATCTCCTTTAGAGGTTCTATTCTCTGTGTCTCCAGATTATAACTTTCTGAAAGTTTTTGGCTGTTCCTGTTATCCTTGTCTGAGACCTTATACTGCTCATAAGTTAGAGAATAGGTATGTTAAATGCATATTTCTTGGATATAGCATGATGCATATAGGATATAGATGTTTAAATCCTGAAACCAACAAGATTGTGGTTTCCTGAATTGTTGTGTTTGTTGAAAGTGAATTTCCTTATTCTAGTCTCTATTCATCACATGATTCTTCTCCAAAAATTCCACACTCTACACTTATTGATACAATCTTTGAATTACCATCAAATGTTTCATCTACATTATCCATCCCACCTGAAAAACCTACACTTCTATTATCCTCTTCATCCACTGAGCAACAAATCACTTCTGAGATAATTCCTCCTTCTACTGACTCAAGAAGAATGGTTACCAGATCAATGCATGGTATAGTCAAGCCAAAAACATATGTTGTTGATGTTAAAGACAGCTCAGAACATGATGATCCTTATGATTTTATGGCACCCACTACTTTCTCTCAAGCTATTAAAGATCCATATTGGAGACCACCTATGGGAGAAGAAATAGATGCCTTAATTGATGCTGGTACATGGGACTTAGTTAAACCTGATCCATCATGGCATACGATTGATTGTAAATGGCTGTTCAGAGTTAAGAAGAAAGCTGATGGCAAGTTTGAAAGAAGGAAAGCTAGGCTAGTGGCCAAGGGTCATACTCAAATTTATGGAATAGATTTCTTGGACACATTTAGCCCAGTTATTAAGCCTACAACAATAAGAATTATGTTGTCTATTGCATTATATAAAGGATGGCAGATTAGGCAATTAGATGTCAAAAATGCATTTCTCCATGGTACCATTACAGAGGATATTTACATGAAGCAACCACCTGGGTTTGTGGATAAAGAACATCCAGACTATGTGTGTAAACTAAAAAATCCCTCTATGGATTAAAACAAGCACCCAGAGCTTGGTTTTCCAGACTTAGTTCTTTTCTCTCTGCTCAGGTTTTCAAGCTTCAAAAACAGATACCTCTTTATTTTTCAGAGTTACTAAAACTGAAGTTCTCTATGTTCTCATTTATGTGGATGATATCTTGATTTCTCGCAGTTCTTCTAGTGCTATTGATATACTCATACAATCTTTGAGTAAGGAGTTTGCCATTAAAGATTTGGGCTTATTGTCATACTTTCTGGGCATTGATGCCATTAGGAATGCCACTGGTGTGCTTTTATCTCAGAAACAATATATTGTTAACTTGTTTAAGAGGTCTAAAATGGAGTCAGCAAAACCGGTTGCTACTCCAATGGCATGTGCTTCTGTTTCTCATGTCCCTAACTTGAAGATATTTGCTGATCCTGCTTTATATAGAAGTATTGTTGGTGCTCTTCAATATGCAACTATCACTAGGCCTGACATTTCTTTTTCTGTCAACAAGGCCTGCCAACACATGCATTCTCCTACTGAAGAGGATTGGTCTGATGTCAAGCGCATACTCAGATATCTAGCAGGGACTTTGGATCATGGTTTGCAGTTTAAAAGAGCTTCTTCATTACAACTGTAAGCTTTCTGTGATGCAGATTGGGCTGGGTGTGCTACTGACAGAAGATCAACAACTGGTTTGGCTAACTTTCTAGGTCCAAACCTCATTTCATGGTGTTCCAGAAAACAGAAAAGTGTGTCTAGATCAAGCACAGAAGCTGAGTACAGGGCTATTGCTGATACTACTTCTGAGCTGCTGTGGGTTCAATCTTTACTTTCTGAAATAGGATTTCCTTCTTTATCTCCTCCAGTGTTATGGTGTGACAACATTGGGGCTACTTATCTTACCAAAAACCCTATATTTCATCAGCGCATGAAGCACATAGAGATAGCTTTTCATTTTGTTAGAGAGCAAGTTGCAGAAAAGAAACTGGTTGTCAGGTATATTGCTATTGTTGATCAAGTGGCAGACATTCTCACTAAGGCCCTATCTTCCATGAGGTTCTCTATTTTGAGGTCCAAGCTCAGTGTCACATCATCATCTGCCGCGACTCTGATCTTGCGGGGGAGTGTTAGACCTAGTGTAACAGAAGTGTAAACTTCTGTTACTTTACTCTTTACTGTTATTGTTTTATGTTTTTACCGTTTGCATTTATTTTCTGTTTTGGATATAAATATCTAGTTTCTGTTGGTGTTGGTTGTAATGAAAAATTGAAAACAAAAGTTTGTAAAAGAAAACCTAAGTGAAATGAAATTCATCTTTATTTCTCTCTGATTCAATTCTTACACGCGCTTACCTGGTCCATAAATGTGGTGTTGATGTCAATTTTATAATTCCACGTAAAAAGAGAGAAGTTTTAGTAACCAAAACATAAAAGCATCCACTATTCTTTTCTTTTCTTCGTTTTCATCGCATCTTTTCAGTTTTCACTAATGTTCTACAAACATTTGTGCCACAAATTCAATACAGATGAAAGATCTAGGGTTTGCATGATTAAAAAAATGGGTGAAAACGATATAAATACAGATGAAAGATCCAGTTAATGTTTGTTCCGAAGATCCTAGATTCACAGTATTATAATCATCTTTTTCGATTGTATAGATGAAAGAAAAATCCATTGAATGATTGTTCCGAAGATCCTTAACTCCCGGTGTTATAATATTCTTTTTCGATTGTTAAATGTCATTTTATTAGAGATTGAGATTGTGTTTTGATCGATTTGAAATGGATTCTATGGTTTGAGTTAGTTTTTATAGAATGTTGGATTCTATAAATCTAGATCTGTAATAGGAAACTCGCCCTTCTCACTTGCCACTTACTCGCGCGCTTACGTGGTCTGTAAATGTGGCGTTGATGTCAATTTTATAATTCCACGTAGAAAGAGAGAAGTTTTAGTAACCAAAACATAAAAGCATCCGTTATTCTCTCATTTTCTTCGTTTTCATCGCATCTTTTGAGTTTTCACTACTGTTCTACAAACATTTGTGCCACAAATTCAATACAGATGAAAGATCTAGGGTTTGTATGATTAAAAAAATGGGTGAAAACGATATAAATACAGATGAAAGATCCAGTTAATGTTTGTTCCGAAGATCCTAGATTCATAGTATTATAATCATCTTTTTCGATTGTATAGATGAAAGAAAGATCCAGTGAATGTTTGTTCCGAAGATCCTTGACTCCCGGTGTTATAATATTCTTTTTCGATTGTTGAATGTCATTTTATTAGAGATTGAGATTGTGTTTTGATCGATTTGAAATTGATTCTATGGTTTGAGTTAGTTTTTATAGAATGTTGGATTCTATAAATCTAGATCTGTAATAGGAAACTCGCCCTTCTCACTTGCCACTTACTCGCGCGCTTACGTAGTCCGTAAATGTGGCGTTGATGTCAATTTTATAATTCCACGTAGAAAGAGAGAAGTTTAAGTAACCAAAACATAAAAGCATCCGTTATTCTCTCCCTTTCTTCGTTTTAATCGCATCTTTTCAGTTTTCACTACTGTTTTACAAACATTTGTGCCACAAATTCAATACAGATGAAAGATCCAGGGTTTGTATGATTAAAAAAATGTGTGAAAATGATATAGATACAGATGAAAGATCCAGTTAATGTTTGTTCCGAAGATCCTAGACTCACAGTATTATAATCATCTTTTTCGATTGTATAGATGAAAGAAAGATCCAGTGAATGTTTGTTCCGAAGATCCTTGACTCCCGGTGTTATAATATTCTTCGATTGTTTAATGTCATTTTATTAAAGATTGAGATTGTGTTTTGATCGATTTGAAATGGATTCTATGGTTTGAGTTAGTTTTTATAGAATGTTGAATTCTATAAATCTAGATCTGTAATAGGAAACTCTCCCTTCTCACTTGCCACTTACTCGCGCGCTTACGTGGTCTGTAAATGTGGCGTTGATGTCAATTATATAATTCCACGTAGAAAGAGAGAAGTTTTAGTAACCAAAACATAAAAGCATCCATTATTCTCTCATTTTCTTCGTTTTCATCGCATCTTTTCAGTTTTCACTACTGTTCTACAAACATTTGTGCCAAAATATCAATACAGATGAAAAACCTAGGGTTTATATGATTAAAAAAATGGGTGAAAACGATATAAATACAGATGAAAGATCCAGTTAATGTTTGTTTCGAAGATCCTAGATTCACAGTATTATAATCATCTTTTTCGATTGTATAGATGAAAGAAAGATCCAGTGAATGTTTGTTCCAAAGATCCTTGACTCCCGGTGTTATAATATTCTTTTTCGATTGTTGAATGTCATTTTATGAGAGATTGAGATTGTGTTTTGATCGATTTGAAATGGATTCTATGGTTTGAGTTAGTTTTTATATAATGTTGGATTCTATAAATATAGGTCTGTAATAGGAAACTTTCCCTTCTCAACACTTACTCGCGCGCTTACGTGGTTCGTAAATGTGGTGTTGATGTCAATTTTATAATTCCACGTAGAAAGAGAGAAGTTTTACTAACAAAAACATAAAAGCATCCGTTATTCTCTCATTTTCTTCGTTTTCATCGCATCTTTTCAGTTTTCACTACTGTTCTACAAACATTTGTGCCACATACAGATGAAAGATCTAGGGTTTGTATGATTAAAAAAATGGGTGAAAACGATATAAATACATATGAAAGATCCAGTTAATGTTTGTTCCGAAGATCCTAGATTCACAGTATTAATTTTAGAACAGCACAAGGGTCCAACTTTGGGAAGCTATATCTAACTCAATTTTGATCCAAATGAAACATGATATACATGAATAGAAAGCCTGGAAGACGTTCTCTAAGTTACATATTTTGGAAAAATTCAATTAAATTTCTATCGTCCTAGAAACGGCCTAGAACAGGTCACCTTACAGCTGTTTCTACCCAGATTTCCAGATTTGACATCAGTTACAAAAAATGGTCTCCATAAATCCAATTCTTAACGAAATCAAGCAAACTCAGTTGCGATAGAAAGATAAGGAAAATATCTCCATTTTCCATGTTGAAATCGAAAATCAATAAAATACTTAAGTTGGTCTAAATCGTATTTTCAAACAAGGCAGTGACACCACATAAAATCATGATCATCATGATAACAATAACTTGATTAATTCTATAATATTTTCCACATTTATCAAATACCCATATCATAATTATTATACTAGAATTGGTTAGAATGATTACCTTAGTTGGTTTACTAAGTTTCCATCATCATCATCTTTTCTAACTTCATCATGATCAACAACTCTATTTCCTTCTTCTTTGTTCATCAACAATCTCTCCCTCTAGTTTTACATATACCTCTCAACCTTTTTTATGAACCTCTCTTGCTATACTCTCCACCCCATCATTCCTCTCATATACTCATTCCTACACCCTATGACTCATTTCTCTCCTTCTTAAACCAACACCACCACCTTAACAAAAGAGAAGATAACTTCTCAAATTCTTTTGTTAAATGATTATAATTACACCCATACTACACCCTTACCCTTTAATAATCTAAAATCTGATTATATTACTAGATGACCGCTGACACGGTGGACGGGCCGCCCGTCCGAAGAAAAGGTGACCGTAAACTCCTAACTATAGTATACACTATGCACAATTTCTTCACGTCGGTAAATAATGAGTAGCAAAAAGAAAAAATAATATTTTTTTTGTTAACCTCCACGTGTAGTATACACAAGCTTGACATAAAACGATAAACCCAAGTAAAAGTGCTGATTAAATTATAAATCCCTCGGCATGTTTGTTTGCCAAAATCCCTTGTATTCATGTTTCTCCTGGAAAACACTTTCCCAGCAAATCCTCCAAATCGAGTAACACCTCCCCCTGTTATTTGCTTGGAAACTTTCCAAGGGATTTGTGGCCCCACCAAAGTTAAACCCTAAAATCCCATATAAAATCATCGGTTTAGTTATCTTTCCCCTCCACATTTCCGCCTCTCCCCGCCATCATCCCGCCATATCATTTCTTGTTGAAGCTGTTGTTTCTTCTCCTTGATGCATAAAAGTGATTTAAAGAGATAGATAGATATGTGTTTTTTGTTTTTGCTTATGCTTGCACGGTTGCACACTAAGCACATAGCTATCCATTTTTTATATCAAAGATTTTAAATCCACCAACTAACTACTAAGTTGAGGACGAGATAGTTAATATGGAATTTCAAAACAGAGTATTTGTGTAAATCCTAGGTTTGCCAAACAGTACATGGAATTTTAAACAAAGGATTTGACAGTTTCCAGGGATTTTTTCTTGAGTTACCAAACATGCCAGGTATTTACATAAATTCCGGGTTTTATAATCCCCTGGAATTATAAATTCCCTGGAAATGTAAATTCTGCATCCAAACGCGCCATCAATAGTGGTAAAATGAGCTAGTAAACGCATCTGTGGTTCCTATCCAGACTTGTCAAGACTCAAATGTCACGGCGCATGCATTTTTCCGAGCCCAAGAAAGGCGCGTTTCTAATTACTGCCACAACTGGACCGTTTCTGATATCATAGCTAGCCGTGGTCTGATAGATAAAACAACTGCAAAGTTTTAAAAAGTGAATTGCAATGAATCCACGTGTTGTCAGACCTGTAAAGCATGGTTTACAAGTGTTGAAGTATCTCAAAGGTTATGTGTCCAATAAAAAGAGAAAAACTCCAAGCAGCTGAAAGTTTTAACAAACGAGAACTTCTCGTTGTTTTGTTCCCTTACCCTCTTTCTTTACTTCATTGAATTAGCTTCAATTTCTCAAGAGGATGGAATGAATTCTAAAAATCAGACTAAATTGATTGCCATTGGTGAACTCAAAACGGGTATTGCGGCTGTTTATGGGGTATTGAGATGGATTCGAAAGTAACGAAATTTGATTTTGAGAATGAAATCAACCAGAATCGAAGCATCAATCAAGTAGCTTGAGCAAAAAAGCGGTAACAGAAGAGTTCTATAGGATTAAAGAGAAAAGGGGGCACCCACTCTTCTCAGTTTCGGGGTTAATTGATCAGGTGATGTACCCGACCCGTTATTGCGTGTTCTTACCTGATTATCTGAAGAAACTATTTTTATTTTGATTGATGATCACCTCTGTTTGATGAATTCTAGAATCCAAATATACCTAATCATTGGATTAGGTTGATATCTTTCCAGGCCAGAGTCGTGTTAGTTAAATCTGTTAATGGGTTCTGTTAATGTTTGTTTCACCGTAGAATTGGAAGAAATATTTTGAAATTTGATAAAATTTGATAACATATGGTTCTTCAAAAGAAGAATTTTTCTTTCCATTTTGAATGACAATGGTGGAGAAATTGATCGGTTCCGATCGATTTAATGGAGATTTTGATGAGCTTTGAACATATGATTTGTATTGAATGACAATGCATCGGTCAGCCATTCATACCAATTACTTGTATTGTGGAGTAATTGTTTGCTCAGAACAAAAGAAAAAGAGAAAAAAAAAAAATTTAGAGTGATTTTGGAAGGGGTGGGAATTGATCCAGGGACCTCTGGGTCGATTTTGAACTTCTTAGACAAAAATGCCCTCAACAATTCCTTATTTCCAACCTCCGTGTCCTTTTTAGCTATCATTAAAATTACGCGATAGCCCTTCATTATTTGGTGTATCTACGAAATTGTCTAAACAAAAAGAGAGAAAAAATGACGCGGAAGGGCAATTTGGTCAAATCAGCTACGGACGGTGGAAATCTTTTTTGCAAAATTGATTCTTTTGTGTTACCCTACATTTGACACAAAGTCATCATATATAGGGTCCTCCCTCGCTTCGCTCGGTCGGCCCAATTACATTACTAATTAATTAATCTAAATATATATATATAATTTAATCTAATCTAAATTATAACTATTACTATTATCACACTTAAGTTACACCTCATTAAGCTAAAATTATATTTACACTTATATTACACCATTATCCTAAAATATTAAATCAAATTAAAGTTTACAACCCATTT
>JAJJMA010015962.1:0-10920 GCA_023529015.1 Papaver nudicaule | reverse complement strand
GGCGCCATGAATATGGCGCCATAGTTTCAGGTTAGGTCATGGATGGCGCCATGAAAGTGGCGCCATATGCATTTATATATGTATGCATGCTTTAGTGTGCCTTCATTATTCACTCGTATGCCGAGTTGGCTATACCATGGCTATGGTGGCGTGCGCATGCGTGAATTTCTTGTGCATGTGCTCTGCTAAGTATTTACGCCTAGGCATTTATGTAGTTAGAAAATACGAGTACTGGTGACTTACTTGGATTTGTTTGTATACCATAGAGAAAGCGTGGCGGCAATCAGGAGCCAATTCCCAGTCACCATTCCGTTCGTGATACCGTTGCCAGGACTCCCAGGTGTGATGACAACTTCTCGTATACTCCCGTTGTTAGGAATCCGACGGTCTTCGTTGATCGTGGAGATCTTTCTTCTTCCTTTATTCCAAGGCGAGGCGACTTCAATGACTCTTTCCATGTGGCGCCGTCGGAGATTGTTAGGTTCCGCATGGAATCCCAGGCGCCTAAGGGTGCACCTATCATCGATTTCAGAGTTCCGTCCTTTGCCGTGCCACTTTGCTGTGCTTGGTACGACTTTGTGTTGACTAATGAGAAAGTTCGGCCGATTCTGGAGCGGTCAGGGGTCTTTCATGCAGTGAAGGCCACCAGGAACTTGAGAATGTATAAGGATTCTGGTGCCGTTGTTGCTTTCCTTCTTCGCTGGTGCAGGGCGACGAAGACTTTCGTGACCAGTTGGGGCGAGTTCACGATTTCTCTAGAGTCGGTGGCTGCTTTATACCATCTCCCAATGTTAGGGAATCTCCCAGATAGCTACTCTCCGGAGCAAAGCGCGATGATCGAGATTTTGAATAGGCAGATCCAAGAACTGCAGATACCCAAGGCTTATTCGAATGAGAACTATGTTAAGTGGACCAACCAATGGTACGTGGGCGGCACAAGTCCCCATGGGGGGACTCCGGAGGGCACCCTCTGTATTGCTGCGTTCTTAGTACTCTGGTTGTCCAGGGACATTCTCGCTGATGCTCCTCTTGGTACCTTGAAGCTTCATGTCGTTCCCCTCGCTGTTCTTCTGGCTCACGGTCGGAGTTTGCCCATTGGCAGCTTATTCCTTGGTTCTCAGTATGCTCAGTTCGATGCTTTCGTCTGAGACATGTCAGTCCCCGGTGTCAGCCGGGTTAGTACTTATGTGAATCCCTGTTTTATCCAGGCGATTTTGTGGGAGCACTTCATTCTTCATAGGCCCAAGAAGGGGGCCTCTCTGAGTGGCACATTAAAGGGGTGTCCTCGAATTCTGCAGTGGAATGGCAAGTTGCCTCTCTCCTCTCCGGCGTTGAGAAATTTGCTAGATGATGAGAGGAATGTCGACCTCCGTCCTTGGTATACTAATTCTTCCCCTGATATCGTACAACCCATAACTTTCACGGAGAATCCCGGCGTTGAGTTACAATCAGGACCTCGAGAGTCAAGTGGTCTTGCTGTCGGGGAAGCTATCTTCATCAACAGCAGCACCCCTGGTTTCATCCTTGGTTACTTTCAGGGGGAGGAGGTGGTCATCCCTTACAACATTGATAGGGCTGCGAGAGTGATGGGTTTTGACCAAGATGTGCCGAAGGTGTTGCTCTCCGTGCCTTCTGTGGCTGAATTGCGGTCTTCGCTCGACGTATCACTCCACATCGGCCGTCGCTCTCCCTTCATCTTCCGTCATCGGCCAACGAGAATGACTCCCGAGTATCATGAGTTTTGGAATAATACCCTCAAAGTTCTTCATGGCTTCGTCAACAAAGGGGGTCAGTGTGTTCCCGTAACCCCCATTTAGGTATAGTGATCCGACTATAATTTCCTCTTGATTAAAAAAAATGTCTTTCTCTTTACCCCTCGTTATTCTTCTGCAGATGCACTCCGCTCCTAGTTCTCAGTCGGACGATACGATATCAGTTCGAGATACCAGGAGGCGTCGACCTCTGATGAGAGTTCCCAAGGGGTACGTGCCAGAATACGAGGACGAGGATGCTGATGTGACGGTAATGAGTCTTTCATCAAGACTGCTTCGTTCCTTGTTGATGTTTAGTCGAGTCTTCATTCCTGTGTTGTTTCTTTGTAGATGGACCAGCCAGGGGACAACGAGCCAATGGGGTCTTCGACCGTTGGTGATAGAGAGCAAGAGGTGGCTCGGACATTCAATACTTCATTACTCCTTCGAGAAGAGTCGCCTCCCGTTGCGGTAAGGGGCTCCGTCCTTTGTGTCTTCGCTCACGTCCCCTTTCTCTCCTTTTTTTTTGAATGACGTATCTCACGGCCTCCTTTTTTTCTTTTCCCTTTTTTTTTAGTCTTCGAATGAGAGTGGAGAGTCCACGCATGATGAGGCGTTGGCGACTAGTGGCGTAGCTTCCCTTGGTACTGTAGGCGCGCCTTCGGGTGGAGGTGGTGATGAAAAGGCAGTCGAGGATGACGACGCTGAGGAGATGGTGGACTCCGACTTCAGGGACACCGTGGATGCTGAGATTGAAGCCAGGGAGGCCAGACTTAACACGCTCTACCCGGGCCGAGGTGTTGCTTTTCCCCTCCTAAGCAGAGTCAGGTCTCACCAGGTGGCTATAGGCGGCTTCGTTGTTTCTCAAGAGTATGAGGACATGTACACACGTATCTGGAGAGAGTTCGGGCACATCGCAAGGGAGGAGGCAAACCGTACCATGGCAGAAGGGTTCGTTGGACTTCTCTTGGAGCGGATTGCCGAGATGCGGGAGAACTCCATGCTTGGGGCTGAGCCAGAGACGCTGCAGGATTGGGAGGATGCTATCGCGGCTGCTGAGTCCGAGTCTTATAACGTGGCTTGGCTCCGAGAAAGGTTCGAGAAGCAGAAGAATGCAAGCGCTGGGGCTGAGGGAGTTACTGAAGACGTCCTCGAGGCGAAAGAGAGAGAGGTCGTTGAGCTGGAGGCCAGGCTTGCAAAGGAACGAGAGGCTCTTTTCAATATGAGGGATGTTCGTGAAAAGGCTAAAGCTGTTGTGTTGTTTGGTCTTTTCTGATTGTTTTGGTTTTGTTTCTTGGTTCATGGTTCGGGAATTTTCTATTAGTATTTATTTTGGAAGACGAAGATAAGACGAATGTCTTGATTACGTACAACGGTTACACGTTTCTCTTTTTTTTTTTATAATTGAGGTTTAATTGAGATATGATTGAATCCGCTCTCCTTTGACTATTATCGTATCCCTGCATCCGTCTTTGGGCGAGGTGAGCCTGTAGTATCCGCTTGGGGTGGATTGAATAACCACGTAAGGTCCTGCGGGCTCCCCTCCTCTTTGTCTGCTAGTCTTCATCACCAGTCTCCCTATTTCGCGTCCTTCGTTGCTGACTATCGGGGCTCTGAAGTGGTGAAGTTTCCGATGCAATAGCGACTTTTGATGGCGGCGAGCATACCCGTTGTCGTTGTTCTTCTCCTGTCCTATTGCTAATTGGCTAAACGAAGTACTAAGGGTTTCGTGGCCAGGGGAAGAGATCGTCCATCTTCTAAAATATCGAGTAGGGTTCATGATCCATTCATACCTGGGGACAAGCATTTCGTCCATCTTCTGCGAGGTTTCCGTCCTGGGTTCCGGTCCAGGACTAGGCAAGGTCCCTCTTTCCTCGTACAAGGATACTGTTGCCATGTGGAGTTCTTCTGGCCCAGCTGGTGTTCCTTGTGGGGTTGCAGTCTTGTTAAGTAAGTTCTGGTTGTCTCGGAACCAAGAGTGGCCGAGGACAATGTCGTGTTCGAAATCTTGTGGGACTACATAGAGCTTGGCCTCCGTTCGTACTCCGTTCACTTCGATCTGGAGAGTTACTCGTCCTCGGGTTACTACCGTCCTTCCTTCAGGGTCTTCCAACGTCTCCGGAGACCCATTGACATCGCGCGGTGAGCCTCCCGAGGTTTCCAGTGTTGTTGCAGAAATGATGTTGATCTTCCCTTCTGGGTCCAATAATGTGTTGGGGAATCCAACACCGCGTATATACGCAGTCGTGATTATCCCCCAACCCTGCCTAGCCAGTAGTCCCCAGTCGTATCTTATCGGAGACTTGTCTGGGGTTGATGAGTGTGGGTCTTCTTCTTCTCCAAACGGCAACCGTTTTCCTGACACGACATGGTTGAGCGCCGTGAACATATCCTTTCGTTGTGACTTCGAGAAGCACAAGATTTCGCATAGTTGATGCATCAGATTCTCCACTCTCTGGTTTACGGGTTCCCGGTGGTCCGTGAGGGCTCGGATGTGTGGAGGTTCTGGACACGACATATAAGAGCGTGCTTTGGCTTTGACAACGTGTTCTTCGAGTATTCGCCTGAAACTGTGGCATTGAATCGTGGTGTGGCTGATCCTCCTGTGGTAATGACAATAATGAGGGTGCTTCATCTCTTCAGCGGTGGGAGGCTTCAACGCTCTGGGTAATTCCACGAGTCCGTCTCGGACTAAAGATTCCAGCAGCTGTTCTATCTCTGTCGCCGTGAGGTTATTTGGTAAATCGATTCCTCCTTGTTGTTGCAAGTCCCCTTCTGGCACCGTGTTCGGCATCATTGGGCTTTGTGCCTGATATTCAGCAAGGTACTCCCTTGTTTTTCTCTTTCTGTCGTTGTTTGGACCTTCATTGTTTTCTCCAGCGGGTTCTCCACGCTTTAGTAGTTGAGCTCTCTCCCTCAGCGTGGGTATTATGGAGTTGGATCTGGCCGCTGCCTCCTGGAGTTCGGCGAGAGTCTGGAATTGAAGATCCTCCAGGAGGGCGCGGTAAATAGGAGCCATGGTACCGGTGCAAATTTCTACTAGTTGCAGCTCCGTTATGTCTGGGGCGCAACAACCGAGGGCTTGCCCTTTGAACCTTTTCACGTATTCCTCGGGGCATTCTCCAACTCTTTGGTGCATTTTACTTAAATCAGAGAGGGTTACCTTTCCGAAAAGAAATTCTTTGAAGAAGGCGTCCATCAATCCATTCCATGTGCTCGTGGTTCTTGGTGGGAGATGTGCGTACCATTGATAGGCTTTACCGATGAGAGATTTCGGGAATTCATTAAGTCTCAAGGTATGACTGTATCCGTGCTCCCCTAGAGATTCCAGGAAGCGTGAGACGTGTTCTCGTGCATGACCGGCTCCACTGTACTTGGGAAAGGAGGAGGTGACGTATACTCGGGGGGTTTCTTGGGCCGGTCGGTCGTCGCTCCTGTGATGTGTAGTCATAGGCGATTCGACCTTTGTTCGTGTGACGGCTCTTTCCGGCGGAGCGGGTGCAGTGATGGCGGTCTTCTTCGCGACTTCATGGAGTTCAGAGAAGGTTTTGAAGCGGAGATTCTCCAAAAGAGCTCGGTACACGGGGATCATTCCGTTGATGCAGAGCTCCACTAACTGCTGCTCCGTCATCGGGGCGTCGAGGGTGGGCGAGATAATAGGTGTTGATGATGAAGTTTCTGAGATAATGGGCATGCGGGCAGGTGCCGTGCCAGAGGTTACAGCACCATTAGTAGAAGAGTTGGGGTTTTTGGTATCTGATCCCGTCCTTAGTTCAACCATCTTTAAGCAAACTTCTCTGGAACCGAGAGAATGATCTCCCACTGTGGTCGCCAACTGTTTTTACCTGCAAAAACAAGTGTACCGTCTCTGGGTACTTTCGTAGTGCTCGGAGATCAAAGTCGAACAAGGCAAGCCTAAACCACGGATGGCCGTTCCCACCTTGCTTCGGTCACAGAGAGGATAGAGGTTGGTCTAGGGAGGGAAACAGCGAAGAAACTTGAGATCAGGTTGAAGGTGAGTTTTTGGGTGTTTGAGTTCAAGATTTCTGTCGTGAAGTCGACTAGAAATCTCCAAGGCTAGAACGAGTTTAGATTCTCATGTGTTTTTCTCTGAGGCTCTGTGTGTTTTCTCGGTGTTCTGAACGTTCTTGATTGTTCTGCCTTGGAAGATAGAGGAAGCCTCTATTTATAGTTTGAACTCACCCTGATCTCTCGACAGAGATGGTGGACGTCGTGGAGGAATGGAGGAGTGGAGGACATGCGTTGGTTTCCGTAACTGCCTGAGTCGTGTGAAACATGCCCACTCGTGCCATCTTCCCTTAACTTCCCACTATCTCCATCAGTTTCTCTCAACTGCCGTAGACCGCCAGACCAATACCCCTAAAGTTATCCCCCCGTGTGATGTTTTGATGTCTCGAGCGAGTGATATGCAGACATTGCATAGTTGAGTTGAGTGGAGTTGTATGACTAAGTGTTGCGTAGTTGCTTTGAACCAGGAAGCATTGCGTAGCCATGGCCATGATTTTGACCAAGGGTAGGTATGGCGCCATGGCCTTTTGTCCACAGAACAATCTTGTGGCGCCATGAATATGGCGCCATGGCTTCTTGGCCAATGACTAACCTTGTGGCGCCAGGAATATGGCGCCATGGCCTCTTGGCCAATGACTAGTCTTGTGGCGCCATGAATATGGCGCCATGGCCTCTTGGCCAATGACTAGTCTTTATGGCACCATGAATATGGCACCATGGCCTCTTGGCCAATGACTAGTCTTGTGGCGCCATGAATATGGCGCCATGGCCTCTTGGCCAATGACTAGTCTTGTGGCGCCATGAGTATGGCGCCATGGCCTTTTGGCCAATGACTAGTCTTGTGGCGCCATGAATATGGCGCCATGGCCTTTGGCCAATGACTAATTTTGTGGCGCCATGAATATGGCGCCATGGCCCATGGCCTTTTAGGCCAAGGCATAATCCTTGCGGCGCCATGAATATGGCGCCATGGCTATGGCATCTGGCCAAGCTTAACTTTGTGGCATCTTGTGCCTTAGTCGTGGCGTGCGTGTTTTCGCTACAACCTGTTTTGAAGTCATGGCATGCTTATCCATGGTGTGCTAGACCACTCTGAATTTGGGATTGGGTCTGTTTAGGCCTTTTTAGGCTGGTGTATGCTTCTCAGAGAGCTCTGGACCGGCCAGGAGCTTCGATATTTCTGAGGTTTGCATTAAGACTCGTGTATTGAGTCGTATTTTAAGAGGAAATCCATGAGGATACGTCTCTGTTGATCTTTCACCGTGTACCATCAAGCGAGGTCTGGCTCTGAGCTGATCGATGGGTTTAATATGTTGGTGAGATCATTGATACCGCTCTATGACATTACCCTCCCCACCGGAGTTATAAGAGAGAGTTCATAGAGGATTTAGCTTCACGGAATGGATTGCACCCCGAGCTATAGAGATGAGCCTGAATAGGCGACTGTCTTTAGTAAGACATGGTTTCGAGAGTGTTTTGACAAGTTTGCCCCTCTCTTGTTTTTCACCATCTACACAGTCATCAAAGGCTAAAATGTATAAAGACTTGAATGTATTTCAATGTTGTAACTACATGGATTGTAACCCTAAGGAACCAGAGGAGATAAGACCAAATCCCACTCTTGCCGCTTAGGTTTTACCCAAAAGAATCCAACCCCTACAAAGTTTTCCAAGCTCGCCTTATATAGGCCGAGCTTGGGTGGTTTACAGCTAATAGAGACAAAAAACTCAATCGTGGTGGTGTCATCCCTTGTCGAGTAATGCGGTTTATTCGGCGGAGCTCCGAAGTTGACTCTGGGGCTTCGGTCCCTCGACGCGGTCCGAATCCTTTTCTTCCGAGTCTTTACTTCGTTCGCATTTGGTCTTGCTCCTCTTTGGTTTGATCCGAGGCTTCGTAACTGGTTCCTCTGGAGTGGTTAGGCTTCTTAGATGTGAGACATGTTTCCCGAGGGGTTTTACCCTCCACAGTTTTTCTGCAAGGCAGTTTCCTCGTTAAAAAATCTCTGGTGTCTTGTGTGCTTTTACTTTCCGCATTATATCTCTGATAATATAATTAAAGCACCAAGTAGTACGTTATCCAATAACTGTAGAGTTTAACTCCAAAGTCCCAACTTTGTCGAGTTGATCCCCAAGATCACAACTCCAGTTATTAGAGTTTGGATATTGATTTTTGAGATCGTCCAAACTTAAACCATAAGACTCACGAGCCAAAACGAAAAGTTGGTAGTATTTCGGTACCCCTCCTTTTTCAATGAGGATACTCCAATGGAAGATCATGAAGTAAGAGCTGTTGTTGCGGCTTGTCTCTTATATGTCCTCGCCATGTGTATTACCTTCGTCCGCCGGTAACAGGGTGAACGCCAACTACCTCTAGCTATTATGTCCCTTAGATAAGGTGAACCAGTACTCGTGGGGAGCAACCATAGTTTCACACGTGAACACGTGCTGAGAAAGGTATCCCGTCATAAAACTGCTCAATTCAATTGCAACACGTCTCTGCTGCAGGTAATATATGTTTTTTTGGTGGTTTAAGTTCGTACCTATTCCGTAATATATATATATGTATATATATATATATATATGGATTGTTGTTTATGTGTAGTTGATGTTCTTCACAGGTGTGGATATATGAACACTTTCCGAAACTGATGGCGGCAAATGATAAGTGGATTGATCTGGAAAAGAAAGTCCAATGGGAACCAGATCAACCAAGAGGCAAGAGGTACATCTTTACGGGGGATCAATTGAAGGGTAAAAAGAATTGGTACCTTTTCGTTCGCCAAAGATTGGACAGCATGGAGGCACAAGAGGTAGTTTTTGACCCCTACATGGAGCATAGGAATAAAGGAAAGATGGCACCAAGAGAACAAATTTGTATGTACAATGGTCCTTTGTGGCACCCCCTTGGGCATACAATGTACGATCCGAGCAGAATAATAAGGCAAGTCAGATATGTTCAAGATCGTCCAATTGACATAAAACACAATGATGGGAAATTCAAAGTGGATCGTGAAAAATCAGGTGCTGATATTGAGCGTATTAACGTAGTTACAAACCAGAGCCCTCTTACAAACATTGGAACGCACGAATGGATAATTTGATAGACGGATATCTTTTATGGGATCGGGTGGTGCTTGGACATGAGAGCACAAACCGATACCTGAAATGGTACCTTGCATTCACGCATGCCAAAGTGATATGCGGGGAAGGGGAAGTCACTATCTCTCGTGGACGTGGTGGACGTGGGCGTAATACCGTCCATGATGATTCTTCGTTGTACAAGTTATGCGTTAGTATATGTTTTGCAATTGAGTTATTTAAGATTGACACTTAGATTACTCACATATCTAACTCATGTTTTTTTTTAAATGAAAATAGAAGGAGCTGGTGAAAGATGTCCTCAACTGGTTGTGTTTGAGATCAGATAAAGGAGAGGGGTTGACCGAAGCTGAACTGAACCAGCATAATCAACACCTTAGGCACATCCATATGCCTGAGGCGGAGCACATGTTCGAGGAAGTACGACGCAACACGAAGAGGAGTCATATTGAAACCAGTGACACTCAAGAGACTCAAGATACAGGAGAAACTTCTAAATGAGGTTGTGGGCGTGGGCGTGGGCGTGGCGAAGGTGAAGGTGAAGGTGAAGCCGAAGCCGATGGGGGCAACAATTATATGGTTTAGTTTTTTTCGTTTCGCACATTGGTTTTAGTAGGTGAAAAAAATATTATGTCGGTTTGGTGTGTTTGATACATTTTTCGTTTCCTAGGTTGACAATGGTTTGTTGTTTTTTTTTAACGGTTTGTTGCAGCTGACAATTGATATGATAGGATTTGGCAAATAGTACTTTGTTTGATTCATTTGTGTTAGTTTACATGTCTAAATTTTTGGAAACTCAAAACAAAAAAAAATCAGAAATTCGTCATGGTTTATGTTCAAACCACGACGATTCAACTGTTAATTTACCTAAACTCGTCATGGTCATGATGTAAATCACGACGATTTGAGCATAATAAAACTTAGTCGTCATGAAAGTTAAGCAAAAGCCATTACGATTTAGCTTGTTTTTTCGGCAGAGGGGTGATTTTTCTCAAAGCTAAATCGTCAAGATTTTAATACATAGTGTGACGATTTAACTTGTTTTCTTGGAGAGGGGTGATTTTTCTCAAAGCTAAATCGTCAAAATTTTATCACATAGGGTGACGATTTTACTTGTTTTTTGGCAGAGGGGTGATTTTTCTCAAAGCTAAATCGTCAAGATTTTATCACATAGTGTGACGATTTGGCAAGCAGTATTTTCTGGCATACTGGATCCACTTCTTAAATCCTCATGGCACTGTAAAAACCTTGACGATTGTTCATCAATACACGCAGGGTCGTCATGGACCATCATATAACCTTGACGAGTTTTTTGGAATCGTCACAATTGTATGTCATTTCTTTGATGATTCTGGGTACGAAGCAATTGGGTTTAGTTGATTGTCATGGTGTATAAGGGCTTTTTGAGATTACTTCGTTATAACCCTATTTTGGATTAGCCCTCGCCCTCATTAAAAGAGAGTGCTCGCCTTCAAAATAGCCAGGCTATTTAAAGGAGTTCCTTGAGCTGAAAAACAGAAAACCGAACCCTAGCTCTCGAATTGTCAAGCAGAACAGAAGGATCGCGAAGCAATGTCCAGCCTTCCGGTAGAGCCCTACCTTGAAATCTTTTCAAGGTTACCAGTGAAATCCATATATGCATGCAAGTGTGTTTGCAAATTTTGGTTTAAAATAATTTCTGATCCTAGGTTTGTGAAATCCCACCTTAATCTTACTGTCCAAAACAATAACCCTAGTCTCATGCTTAAAGGTGTTGACAATACTGGGAGATGTTCATTCCATTGTGTAAGGAACTTTGATGATATTAATGCCGTTGAGATGGATTACCCATTCAGGTCCTTTGGATCAGATATACTGGTGGGTTCTTGTGATGGTTTAGTTTGTATTTTCATAAATCTTAGTTTTTTCTGTATTTGGAACCCGGCCACCACTGAGTACAAGAAAATACCCGATTCATTATATAATAGGCCCATAGGGGCATACGGTTTTGGTTATGATTACAGGACAGATGGTTACAAGTTGGTATCTATTGTACAGGTTTA
>JAJJMA010015956.1:7103-22710 GCA_023529015.1 Papaver nudicaule | reverse complement strand
AAATGACCAAGCATATCCGAGTTAGAGCCTCCGGAGGAATGAGTACATCATCTGAGCTTGGGCAGTTTTCTCCAATATTTGTTTGGCTATTGCGGGTGAGCTTGTTCAACATTTTGTTAACTTGTTTTGTTGGATGACTCGAAATAGGGAGGAAAAGTGATGTTGCTTTGGCAACTCATTATTTGCTAATATGTCTTTTACAGGACTTCTATTTGGAGTTGGAAGAGGATAATAGGAAGATAACACCTCGTGATTACCTAGAGCTTGCTTTAAGACCGGTGCAAGGTTGTGGAAAAGATGTATCTGCCGAAAATGAGGTATCGTAAGAGAATGCCTATGAGTTCAATAGTTCTATAAGCTGATTTTCAAATAACAATATAGGTGTGGTACTTTGGTGGTTGTCCCTGTACCTTCACATTCCTCTTCTACTTAATTCTGTTTCCCTAACTAAAGTATGTAAAATACATAAAGTAGTTTTTATTAGTGGGTCAGTCATGCTTACTTAGCTCTAGGCTTGTTTATGGTCTTTTGTGCTTTAGTTTTCACTTTCATTTTCAAAGGATTGTATTTGTGGTTGAAAATTTGAATTTCAAATGGTAGATACATTTGGAGGTGCTTAACTATCTTGATGATACTCTATTCATTAGATTCGTGAGTCCATCCGAGCACTTTTCCCAGATCGTGAATGCTTCACCCTCGTGCGGCCTTTGAACAGTGAAGCAGATATCCGTGAGAACCTTTCTATTAGTATATAGCTTGTTACTAGTGAACGTTTTGTGGAATCTTGAGCTCATTTAATGGTCTGTACCATTGTTGAATTTTATTGCGCAGATGGATAAATTACGGCCAGAATTTAGGTCCGGTTTGGAAGCGTTAACAGATTTTATTTTTGAGAGAGCAAGACCAAAGCAAATAGGACTGCCACAATGACAGGCCCCATTCTTGCTGGTATCACACGGTCATTTCTGGAAGCCCTAAATAATGGTGATGTGCCTACAATAAATCTTCCTGGCAGGTTAGTTAAGGGCTCTAGATTCTGTATATGGTTAAACATTGAGCTTGTTTTGATTTTGTAGCTTGATAGTTATGCTCGAATAGTAAGTAGGTTGTTGCCTTGAATGGACAACGAGTTTTTCTTCTATACTCGCATTGGAGATAATTTTATTCTATGATAGTTTTCCTCAGATGGAACATATGTTTAGCTTAAATTGCTCCCTGATTTATCCACTGCCTTCGTTGATATTCTGGAGATTACATGCTATACTGTAAGAAACCTGCTATGATCGCTAGCCATGTTGTAATGCAGATATAGAACCCTTACAAAATGATCCTGACCTGGAAGAAGGATACTGCAAAGCTTTGTTGTGCCGTATACGCTATGCTCGGTAAGCATTTTCTCATAGTGATTAGTATCTTTGCAGTGTCACTGTCCTCCCCTATGAAATATGTATGTCCTACTTTTTTTCCACCTATCCCACCCTCGTAATCCTTTATTTGTTTCATGCTTTAGTTTCCAAGCCAACACTACTTTGCAGCACTTTGCTTTTCGCATCTATATTTATTCATTGTGTAAGTTCGAACTAGGTTCAGAGTGTAATCATTTGTAAATGTAATACAAGATACGGAAGATACAAATACAAATACGTATTTTTATATAGATTTTGTAATACATATTTTTAATTTAAAATACAGAATTTATTTAATTTGTATTTTTTTTTAATTCTAATTATATATTCCGCAACGTTTGTAGACGTTGCCTAAATTACCTAAAACGTTGCTTTAAATAAAAAGAGCAACGGAAGTGGTGACGTGTGGTGACGTCACTTACGTTGCTTATAACAAAAAGTGCAACGGAAGTGGTGACGTCACTTACGTTGCTTCATTTATAAAAAACGTTGCTTTAAATAAAAAGAGCAACGTTACTAACGTTGCTTTAAATAAAAAAGAGCAACGGAAGAAGCAACGTAACTTCCGTTGCTTTAATTAATTAAAGCAACGTTAATAGACGTTGCCAAAAATTTGTAACGCCGTTTTTGCAACGCTAATAGACGTTGCTTAAATTCGGCGCAACGTCTATATCCGTTACAAACAGGCCCCTGTGGCGTATTGTTCAGGAGGTCTATCTTCCAATGATTGTGATTGGTTCTTTCTTCTTAAGAAGGGCAGAATAATTTTAATCAACTAGGTGTATCTTAAATGACACACTTTCTACTACGACTTCTCGAGGAAGCAACTTGATTTGCAATTTCAGAAGATGTTTTGCACGTCATTGATTGGTGCAAATATTAAGATGATATATATACGGTGTAAACCAGGATATTTATTTCACGCTGTTTTTTCAGGCGGTAGCCTTTCCTCCCCCTAACGGTGGGAAGAATATCTCATCAAATTTGCAAATTATGTAGTAGCAATTGTGTTAGAGCATAATAAAATGCAGCACGTCCCCAAGCAAAAACACTCTGGACTTGTTCAAATCGATTCCATAGAACCATTGCGTGAGTATACTTGAGAAAACAAATCCTCACATCATTGCCCAATGTATCAAATTTAAAAAAACAAGAGTTTCATTCAAAATATATATGAGTATAGATACACAGTTATCACCCAGGCTATATGTCGAGTCATTTATGACTACAAGACTATATTTTTATCAACTTGATTAGGCGACTGTAGAAACTCGTTGTCTAGGGCGGTGCTCTATATAAGCAACCTTATTGTTCTCATCGGGCTTTCTTATATTAGGCATCAAATTTGTAACCAGTGAGGTGCACAATTTTGGATGCTAGGACCGTGGTCCTAAAAGCGTATACAAGTGAGAGAACAACATAACATGGACTGAGGTCCATGTTTGCCAATCATATAAACTTGTCGATATTCCTTTGCAAAGGAGGGATATTTATCCACCATTATTTCAGTAGCTACTCTGAATTTTATCGACTACTAGTTAACAATCAGGTATAACAATCCTACACATTTCATGATGTATGAAGAGATTTTAATCCACTGGTACAACGTACAAAATTTATATATGTGTATATCTTCCTCGTCAGGAGATATGAACGCAAACTTTGTGGATACCCTCCTCGTCAGGAGGTCTCAACTCATAACTTAACAGAGAATGTGGATGTTATTTGATTGGATTGGCCTACCTCCTTTAAGAGGTTTTCGTCTATGCTCGTCAGCATGTTTTGAGACGAAACAACCGCTGCGATTCTAAGGCGTGCCTTGCAAGGACATTAATTTACGCCGAATCTAGCTAGCGTACTCTGCTAATCTTAGAAACAAAGTAATCTCTAACACCTTATGCATTTATTATTGGTGTGAGAATTTAGATGAGACACAATTGGAATTAACCAATATCGTCGACGATCTCTCCCCTTGATTTTTCAGGCGGGAATGTCTCATCAACAGAACTTCAGGTTCCGTAATATTCTACTCATTAAGGTAGAAACCGGGTGCTGAAAATTTTATAATACGCTACCCGGGAGAGATAACTGATCAAATTTTCTCTTTCATTTACTGTCCAGCTGGAATATATTTAATCATTTACATTTTCATGTAAAATTCACAGTAAACTGTAAATAAAATTTGTGAACACGAACACTATCTCAATATTAGTTCTAGTCCTGCCAAGACGACTAATAGAGATTATCAATAAAGGATGGCACTTCAAGTGCACATACTGTGTTTTTATGTCCCAACAATAGCAAAAGTCATTCAGGATCAAAGATGGCTTATTAAACCAATCATTATGATATTGTTCTGTAATTATCCACTTAGTGGTACGGTGTTTATTGGGTTTTTAAAGCCAGAACCTAAAATGGTTCTTAAATCCACATTTGTTACCATGCCCACTTGTTTCTGTTTAGGCATCATTGCAAATGGCATAAGCCTATTTTGCAGTATTTCGGTAATAGTTCTGGCAATGAGTAGACATGATTTATCTTTAAAACTAAATGTCTCTCAAACAAACGTTGCTTTTAAAATACAAAGCGCGGAGAAACAAATGTTCTCTTTACTTGAAGCCAAACTGTATACCAGAAAACCCGTGGCAACAAAAATATGAAGATAAAAATATGAAGATAGTCTGGATGTCTGTTAATAAAACAACATTTGTTAGTGCTCGCAGTAGCATATGCGGGGAGCAAATTTTGTTGTTTTGCCCTCTCATCATTGCTCATATTGTAGCACGTATAATGCGCATAAATACCAGACTTTACAAATTGGAGCTAATTTATTTCGTGGAGGAAATTATTATTCTTCGCTTCCCGGGGGATGCGGAATATCCTTCCTTGCTCCATTTGCTTTGAGTATTCAAGGTAAAAACTCAAATAATGTGTTAATCAAGTGAATATTTAAAAGAAGTGATAATAGCACTTACTTGATTATTTGTTTCAATTTAATTTATCGAAACAAAATAAGGTAGATAACTTTTCTACCGAAATTAACAAATCATCTCCATCACTTGATACACATTAATTAATCCGAGATGCGGATTAATTACTGTAGTTGTAAATTCCTAATCACAACATAAACAGTAAATTATGTGAGACAAGTATTTTACAAGCTATATGCAATATTAACTAAATCACAAAGAGAAAGAGTAAAAAAATCCTTCCCCATGTATTGCACATTTATGCTTGTAAAATATTTCTCCATGGAATTTCTACAATAGCTCTTTAGCATTGGTCATTTAATTCCAAGAGCATTATACCCAACCAATCAACCTCGTGCTGATAACGTGATATAAATCTAGTAGGTTATTAACTAACTACTAGTGGGGTGTTGGAGTATAAGTTAAAGAGTAAATATGGTAGTAGTAGAATGTAGAGAGAAAGTGGGGAGGAAGAATTATTATTACTACTAACTCTTCTTGGTTTATTTTACAAATGGGAACAAGCACTCCATTTATAGTACATGGATGCTAAGAATAGATAGACAAGTGTTAATGTTCAATGTCAAGGGAATAGCAAGTGTCAAGCTTGTTAAGAAGTAGAATGCTAAGTGTATGCCTTGCATGAATGGTAAGGAAACAAGTGCTAGCTTGCATGAGAAGGAGCAAGCTAAGTGTCTAGCTTCCATGAGAAGGATAACCAAGTGTCTATCACATTGATTTGGTGAACCAAGTGTCTTGTCTAGCTAATGGTGGTTAGCCACACATTTCATAACAAAAACAAACATGTTAAAGTGTCAAAAACCAAGGATTTTTCTTTGTGTACGGTTAAAAACCACGCATTTCCAAGGCGGCCAAAGGCCGCACCGATTTTGGGAAGAGTAATGTTGTCCCATGTGGCCGCACGGGACAACTTCATAAGCTAGCAGCTTACAGCCGTTTGATTGTTTTATAGACGGTCAAATTGAATTTGGTTTAGTATCCCACGAAACCACAGCTGGAAAATTTATATTATTAATAGCTAAGTTCTTTATCTTGTCCAGTAGAATTAAAACACTCCTCCATTAGGATTTTCTTTTAAAAGGTACCACTCAGAAATGGCTTACACAATCGTCTTCTTCGTTAATACATCATATGGGTGTTCAACAGAAACACCAACTACGATTAGGTTGATTCCCAGTTTTGAACTTCATTCGTCAGAACATTAGAAGAAACCAAGGCAATCTTCCTAAGAAACTAAGGACTGGAGAAGAGGAAATGAGAGACAAAAATTATTTCTCAACGGCTCAACGCCTGTTCATTATGATTTCTGCGGAGAGAAAAAAGGGATGATGAAAATAAAGTAACCAAGAACAAAAAGAAGGAAAAAAACTACAAAACCCATTTCTATGATGTTTTTGGTTTCTGAATCAACCCATTTAAATTCGGGTTTCTTTCCCTTTATGTTTAGATAAGAACTGTGAAAATGGAAGATTTTTGGAGGATTAAAATTCCTGGAAGTTCGATATCACTGCCAAGAAAGAAATGGGTTTCTATTGAATTTCATAATTGTTTACTCAATTTGATTGATTTTTGATTATTATGGTTTGGGTGCTCTGTTTTTGTTAAGATTTTACTTAGAAATGTCAAAGTATAACTAATTTTGTAAATGAACAACAACCCATGAATAATTTTTACGTATTAGGTTTAGTTTTATGTGAAAGTTTAAGGAGTTTTGATTTTGGTTTTAATAGATGATGTTTGCGAAGTTTAATCTGGTGAAGAAAAATAGTAGCAGTATACTAAACTAGAAGGGATAAAAAACAAAGTAAAATAGAGGGACATATAATAAAATGAAAATGAATTACAGGGATCTATTAATACTAACAAAAGTATACCATTGCCAGCTGTATTTTCTGGTTAAGTTAATTAGACTTACTTCAACCGTCCATAAATCCTATATACGGTCAATAAACTACTAGCTTATTAAGCTATCCCGCACGGTCACACGGGACAACACTGCTCTTTTGGAAAAAGAATTACATTATGTGGACAATTATCACATGTCAATCAATTAATACACTTCTGAATGTTGAAATTATAACTAACACACTTCTCTTCATTGGAATTTTAATATGGTTTTCTGTGGTGTTATCTCTTTATTTAGTGGCTAAAATCAAAGCAAGTAAATTAGTATTTAGTACACTAACCAAACTAGACAATCTTATTAAGTTAGTGTCTCCATCTAAGTTTCTCACTTAACAAATTGAACATGTCACATATGTAAGAAAATTCAAAAATTTTGATGTAGGTGCGGTCCTAGCTCGCCTATAGCGTAAGACGACCCCGGTCACATCCTTTAAAAGCATCATTCTTTTCTGGTTTGTGATTTCCATTTATCTTAATATGGAGTATATTGAGATTGTTCGATTATAATGAGAATGTTGCTGGTTTGGTGATATTTTTGTTTTAAATCCAGGCGTCTTCTCTTTCCAGCTTGATGAGTGGTCTTGTTCATACATTTAATTTTTACAAGAAATTCATAGATACTTACACTGTATCACCGAATAGTGGTGGCTTGTATTGCTTGTTCTTTGACTACACGAGTACGCACATCGAAAAACCGAGATGCGTTTTACACTTTTGCGTTGAACCGTTCTTCATGCATCTTGCTCTCCCGAGACTAACTCTTGTTTTGTTTTATCTTATGATGCATATAACTAAGCAGGCTCTTCTGATTTGAGATAGTTTGGTGTATGGTTTTCTTGTTAAAGAGTTACTTCTAGATGGATTCAGTGAATGGTTTGGGTTCAAAGGATTTTTTGCCTTTAAATTCGCAGACTCCTAAGCTTTCAGTTGTAAATGGGGCTTTGGTGTCGGTGGAAACCAGGGTAATTGAAGAGGTTAACAACAACTCCTTATGTGATTGGATCGATAGGGGGTAATAAGGCAAACCCTAAAATTTGGAGAGTTGTTTTTCCAACCCCCAGGCCTATTATTCCTTAACCAAAGATAAAATTGATTCCTCAAGCTGAGATAAATGGGAAGAGAATGGTAGCTTCCTTGACTAATTTTTTTCCAAAAGGAATTAGAAATTGTGAAATTTGGTGGTGCATTTTTTCGTAGGAAAAAGATGCTCATTTGCTGCAGTTCCAAACACTATAAGTAAGTTGTGGAAGCTTAAGGAGGAGGTGAGTATGAAATTACATGGTAGTTGTACTTTAATTTTTGAAAATGAAGATCGTAGAAATGCACTAGAAACATGTTCATCTACATAACAAATCACGTGTTCACCTTGAGACATTGGTTTCATCTTCTTGAAAAATCAATTTTAGAGATTAAAACAATGCCTATTTAGATCATGATTTATGGTCCCTTTGCATATGTGGATGAGGGTTTGAGTTTGATTATTAGTTACCTTAGAGTTCCTTTGTTTGTTGATGAATGTACAATAAACAAAGGTAGATTGGTTTCCGCAAGAATTTGAATTGAGATTGATATAGACTCTAACTACACTGGGCATATTCCCATATTGATTGTTGGTAAGATATCCATGGAGCTTCAAGCTGAACACCAACAGAAACCTCCAAAATGTGATTCATGTGGTGTTTGGGCACTATGTCAAGATTTGCACAATGATGAGAAGTACAAGATGTGAAAAAGGAGGGGTACCGAAATACAACCAACTTTTCGTTTGGGATCGTGAGTCTTATGGTTTAGGTTTGGACGATCTCAAAAATCAATATCCAAACCTAGATAACCGGAGTTGTGATCTTGGGGATCAACTCGACAAAGTTGGGACTTTGGAGTTAAACTCTACGGTTATTGAATAATGTACTACTTGGTGCTTTAATTATATAATCAGAGATATAATGCGGAAAGTA
The DNA here is from genome assembly GCA_023529015.1 of Papaver nudicaule. NCBI lineage: Eukaryota > Viridiplantae > Streptophyta > Magnoliopsida > Ranunculales > Papaveraceae > Papaver > Papaver nudicaule. Next base: position 14,454 of record JAJJMA010015956.1, on the reverse strand, counting down.
AAAGCACACAAGACACCAGAGATTTTTTTAACGAGGAAACTGCCTTGCAGAAAAACCTCGGGACCTCGTCCAGATTGCACACCGCCCAGTACAAACTGAATACAAACGCTAGCCTACTATAAGACTTCGGTCTGGGATGTAGCAGAGACCAACTCCATCCCTCCAAGCGAATTGACTACTGTCGCACTCCTTACGTCTCTAGATCCCCCACAGATCGTCACGCACTTGATTCCCCCAGCTGACGTCCTTTACAGGCCTAGGAGTTGCTTTGACCGATGACAAAGGCTTGTGTCAGCAATACTGGCTTTGCAACCTAATTGTTGATGTATGGTCTAACTGTCCTCTATCAGTTTACCACACACAAGTTGACTTCCTTCGGATGATTAAATCCAGGTCATACGGAAATCTACTTCACAAATCAGGGCTGACAAGCAAACCAAGTAAGCTATGCCCGATCTGTCTCTACCTCAGTTATACACGAAGAATCACTTAAGAAACTTGTATAACTGGAGATAACTAGGTCTTACAACACCGAGTGCAGCCGTGCGTTGCTACCTTTCAACCTTTTGTGTAACGTATCAGTTCTTGAATAGCCGTATAGCAGAAGAGACGGACTATGGAATAGACAAGAACGTGATCAGGTTACCAAGGTTACAGGTTAATCTGATTTCAACCAAATATGGTCTCAATCTCCTACCTGTGCTTCCCAACTCTCAAGAGAAGTCTTCTATTGTCGTAAGGAGTTCCCAGAGGAGCTGCAACCTATAGAGGATGACTATACCACAACAAGCATTCACCGAAGTGAAAAGAGTTTACGGTACCTTCCCTAAAGACCTTCACGTATGCTTGATGCTTGCGGTATCTGTCCGTAGACACCTCTATTTATAGCATTCAATAAGATAGGTTGCTTTGGAATAAAGCAATCAATTACTTGTCCCACAAGTTAAGGAAACCCTAAACTTGATAACCAAGTAATAGAGATTAATCTCAATTGGAATTCTTTTTATCATTATCTGCCAAGTGTTTTGTTAGCTCAAAAACACTTCAAGATAGAATCCAACAGACCAGAGATAATCTTATCTTATTGACTCGTTAGATGGAACACAAAAGATATTATGTGATATACAAGTCTATCTAAGAGATAAAGGAGTTTAGAGTTTGACCCAAGTGAAATTCTGAAAGAATATCCACTAAATCTGACACCAGCAAAGTAACCAACATTGGGTTCGCGTCCTAGTTCGTGAAATGTTCAGTCACTTTGGAACTCAGAAGAAATCCGAGTTTCTGGTTTGCGAACCGGTTCGTGAACCGTCCGCCTGTCAGATTTCGTCAAATCTGGATTCCGCTGGAAGTTCTGGGCTGACCAGGACTTAGACGTGTGTACGTCCTCAGCTGTAATCCATGGACTCTTTGCTCAAGGGTACTCCTTTAGATTCATCCATATCCAACTAACGATTTGCAAGCAAACCATTGTAATGGACACATGGCACCGAATTTATCTCATTCATTCTTGTACTCACAGTATTTGTGGGAACAAACACTGGTCATGACACAAGGCCACGTTAGACAAGAATACGATCTCAATCGCTATTATCACTACTAAAGTAGTCGACTATATTTCGAAAGAATAGAGAAAGTAGAATAGAAGAATTTCCATAAAGTCATAACTCCTACTAACCTTTTGTCGATGAAGAATAATTGATGTCTTCTTTGTCTTCACAGTCTTCGTCTTCAAGGTCTCTACTACTTTGTCTATGTCCCAATTCCGAGATCTAAACTCTAGTAGGCTAAATCAAGAATTGAGTTTTGACACCTAAAACTGACAACTAGCTTGACATACCAACGCTAGTGGGTTTGACCGGACAATGTCCTAACAATCTCCCCCTTTGTCAATTTTAGTGACAAAACCAATTTACATATGGATTCAAATAATATACAATGAAGTACTTACCAGATGTATCTTGATTTCTTGAATTCTTCAACTTCTCCCTTGAGTCTTGATGTGTTCATTAGACTCTTGTTGATGAATCCGTAGTCAGCAGCTACAACATATCCAGCTCAAACAACCATAATGGCATGCTTAAGCTTACATGGGTTAGTATGCTCATCCCACATGTTGTTTGTGCGTAAGAGTAAGAATCTGAGCAAACTTTAAAGTTGGTGTATCAAAACTTTAAAGTGATTCTACTCATTCTTGATACGAAGCTTCGTCTCAGCTTTAATTACTCCCCCTTACTTGATACTTTGTGAAAAGCACAACAAGTAAGCACATGATGTTCTCCCCCTATGGTTATGCACCTTAATGCACCACAAGAACAAGAACCATATGTATTCTCCCCCCTATTTGTCACAAAAATATGACAAAGTAGTTTGAGATTAGGGTTTCATACACCTATGATAACAGGTGAAGCTAAGTACTCGCATATCAAGTGTAAAGATGGTATACTTAGGTAATCTGAACAACAAGATTTCTGAGTTCTCACCTTATGGAGAAATATAGATACACTTTCTCCCAATATTCCACATCCACGCTCTCCAAAAAGATTTGTTATTAAGCGCAAGTTCAAGATAAGAACTCTCTCCCGTGTGGTGTCATTCATTAAAGAACAACTAACAAAGACTAACATGGACAAGAACAATTAAATGTTATCAAGTTTTGCTTTGTTAATAATCTCTTTTCCTTAGCCAATTTTTCTTGGAAAAATAGTTTATGATTTCGAGTTTGGACAACTTCTAGAAATCATACAACCAAAAGTTTCTTAATCGTGAGAAAAAGCATAACTTTTGTAAATAGACACAACTTTACGTCACTATCGAAGCAATGGAAAAAGCTATGTTTTGCAATAAGATTGAGGTAGACAAATCAAGTATTGCAAACATCATTAATAACATCTAAAAAGAACTTTTATTAATGAAATAAAGTAGTACATGCTTGAAAAACTCTAAAAAGCATGAAATGGCAAACTACTTAACAGATTTAGTTTATATTCCTTAGGCAAAAGTAAGAGCAAGTTCTCACAAGGAACCAACTAATCTGATTGAGAGAACAGACTTATTACTTGAGTTAACCAAGATGCCAAGTTGTTCTTCGATGGTTCCAACTCTTTCAATTAGATCATGGAGGCTAATATTCACATGATTTGCAAGAGCACCCATCTCACCAGCGAAGTTCTTGAGTTGTTCAAGTACTTCATCCATCTTTTTATCAAGATGAATTTCCTTTCCTTCTGTAGTTGCAAGATTCTGTACAGAAGAGTGACTGGCTTCATTATCAGATGATTCTATACGAATCTTCTTATTTGGAAAGACAATTGTCCAGGTTTCTTCCCTTTTTCCTCCAGAGTCTGTCATCTTTGATGTAATCTTCTTAATCTCAAATTCAGAGATTTAAAGGATTGGACAAAAGGTTTTTCATGAGATAAAATCTCTCCTTTAAGATAAACATCAAACAAGATCCTGGAGTCGCAGAAATTTCCCGACCGGTTTGGGAACCGAAAGGCAATCTGACAGAGTTTCCGTCTGACATCCCCTTTGCAGTCTCCCTAAATCCTTATGCAGTGTCTCTGTTGTAATCAGGATTATCTTAACAACAGAACTGTGCTTAGGATTTTAGTGAGAGGAGGACACTGAAGTCCTTGGTGACAAGGATATCAGCTTCTTTCTTTTTCTGCTATTTTTCAAGGTGTTATCAATGGAACTTGATTTTACACCTCTACTTCTCGGTTTTCCTCCTGCATCACATCCAGTGTGATAGGAGTTTTGATATGGGCCTTGACTAGCTCTTTGATATAGGAGTGTGATAAAAAGGACCAGTCTCCTTCTTCCCTTTCTCAACCCATACCTGTACCGGTCTTTTGAAAGAATTTCTTCTCTCAGGTTGTGGTTCAACACTTTTTCCATGAGACTTAACATGATGACCTTTACCTGTTTTTCTCTCATGGTCACATTCTTTAAGACTGGATGAATGTGCTTTATGAGTATTTCTGCCACCTTTTTGTGGAGAGTTACTTCTTCCTGGCTTTAACTTCTTAGAAGTATCAGACTTAGATTTTGTCTGAGAAAGTTTCTTCTTTTCCAGGTTGGGTTTCTTGATCTTAAGACATTGTGTGTTAATGCCTTTGCTCAATTTCTTGAGTAGATCTGAATCCCATTTTTATCTCTTTCCAACAATTGTATTCTATGAAGTGTCGAAGAAAGTTTTCTACTTAGTTCTTCCTTTTCTTTTTCAAGAATTCGACATTTTTCTTCAAGTAACTTGGTAACTAAATACCCTTTGTTTGTTAGAGATGAAGAACTCGTTACAGAATTCTCATTATCAGGACTGGGTGGGGACCTTTCATGATGTACAACAAAGAGAGTCATGTTTTCAACATTCTCTTTTACGGGATTTCGCTTTTGTGTAGCATCAAAAGCTTTGACCTTTCCACAATAGTCTTTATTTGGACATTCGGGAGACATGTGACCGAATCCAAGACATTTGAAGCATTGTGGCTCATTGTCATTATCCCAATCTTTGCCTTTTGTCTTGGGTAGGTTATTGTACCTCTTCCTACCCCTCAGAAGTCTTCTCACCTGTTGAATAAATAATGATAAATCATTATCTTCATCATCTGTCTCGTGAGTTGAGTCTGATTTCATGGCTTTCAGGCCTACTGTATTCTTTTGACCAGATTGTCTTTCATGGTCAAAGATTTTCAGTTTGGCAACAAGGTCACTTCTTGTTATATCTAAGCCATGTTTCTCTTGGATGGCATGTTTCTTGGATTCGTACCTTGAGGGTAATGACCTCAGAATTTTACTCACAATGTCCCTTTCCGGAATAGCTTTACCATAGGTGTGACAGGCATTTACTATCTCAGACAATTTGTGATTAAATTCCTCAATGGTATCATCCTCAAGCATTCGAAGGTTTTCCCAGTCAGACATGAGGTTTTGAAGTCTAACTTCTTTCTCTGCTGTATTTCCTTCGAATACGTTCCTTAATCTTTTCCAAGCCTCGTGAGAGGTTTCACATGTAGCTATGTGATGGAAGAGATCAGGTGAAACTGCATGAATGATAGCATTAAGCCCATCATATTTTTGCTTAGCGGCGAGTGTTTCCACATCTGTATAAACCGCTATGTCTTTGGGAACAGTTTTACCGTCAACTTCAACAGTTGGTGGTATATATTCCTTCACGACATAAACCCAAGTTTTGAAGTCTCGGGCTTGTAAAAATGAAGTCATTGCAGTCTTCCACCATAGGTAATTTGTGCCATCGAACTTTGGTGATACGTTACAAGCTCTTACGCTTTGTTCCATGACTCACAAGCCTAGATAAACACAGACAGTTACGTCTTTAATGTGTTCAACTGCTATGATACCAATTGAAAAAGGAAGGGTACCGAAATACAACCAACTTTTCGTTTGGGCTCGTGAGTCTTATGGTTTAGGCTTGGACGATCTCAAAAATCAATATCCAAACCTAGATAACCGGAGTTGTGATCTTGGGGATCAACTCGACAAAGTTGGGACTTTGGAGTTAAACTCTACGGTTATTGAATAACGTACTACTTGGTGCTTTAATTATATAATCAGACATATAATGCGGAAAGTAAAAGCACACAAAACACCAGAGATTTTTTTAACGAGGAAACTGCCTTGCAGAAAAACCTCGGGACCTCGTCCAGATTGAACACCGCCCAGTACAAACTGACTACAAATGCTAGCCTACTATAAGACTTCGGTCTGGGACGTAGCAGAGACCAACTCCAGCCCTCCAAGCGAATTGGCTACTGTCGCACTCCTTACGTCTCTAGATCCCCCACAGATCGTCACGCACTTGATTCCCCCAGCTGACGTCCTTTACAGGCCTAGGAGTTGCTTTGACCGCTGTCAAAGGCTTGTGTCAGCAATACTGGCTTTGCAACCTAATTGTTGACGTATGGTCTAACTGTCCTCTATCAGTTTACCACACACAAGTTGACTCCCTTCGGATGATTAAATCCAGGTCATACGGAAATCTACTTAACAAATCAGGGCTGACAAGCAAACCAAGTAAGCTATGCCCAATCTGTCTCTACCTCAGTTATACACGAAGAATCACTTAAGAAACTTGTATAACTGGAGCTAACTAGGTCTTACAACACCGAATGCAGCCGTACGTTGCTACCTTTCAACCTTGTGTGTAACGTATCAGTTCTTGAATAGCCGTATAGCAGAAGAGACGGACTAAGGAATAGACAAGAACGTGATCAGGTTACCAAGGTTACAGATTAATCTGATTTCAACCAAACATGGTCTCAATCTCCTACCCGTGCTTCCCAACTCTCAAGAGAAGTCTTTTATAGTCGTAGGGAGTTCCCAGAGGAGCTGCAACCTATAGAGGATGACTATACCACAACAAGCATTCACCGAAGTGAAAAGAGTTTACGCTACCTTCCCTAAGGACCTTCATGTATGCTTGATGCTTGCGGTATCTGTCCGTAGACACCTCTATTTATAGCATTCAATAAGATAGGTTGCTTTGGAATAAAGCAATCAACTACTTGTCCCACAAGTTAAGGAAACCCTAAACTTGATAACCAAGTAATAGAGATTAATCTCAATTGGAATTCTTTTTATCATTATCTGCCAAGTGTTTTGTTATCTCAAAAACACTTCAAGATAGAATCCAACAGACCAGAGATATTCTTATCTTATTGACTCATTGAGGATCGTTAAATGGAACACAAAAGATATTATGTGATATACAAGTCCATCTAAGAGATAAAGGAGTTTAGAGTTTGACCCAAGTGAAATTCTGAAAGAATATCCACTAAATCCGACACCAGCAAAGTAACCAACATTGGGTTCGCGTCCTAGTTCGCGAAATGTTCAGTCACTTTGGAACTCAAAAGAAATCCGAGTTTCTGGTTTGCGAACCGGTTCGTGAACCGTCCGCCTGTCAGATTTCGTCAAATCTGGATTCCGCTGGAAGTTCTGGGCTGACCAGGACTTAGACGTGTGTACGTCCTCAGCTGTAATCCATGGACTCTTTGCTCAAGAGTACTCCTTTAGATTCATCCATATCCAACTAACGATTTGAAAGCAAACCATTGTAATGGACACATGGCACCGAATCTATCTCATTCATTCTTGTACTCGCAGTATTTGTGGGAACAAACACTGGTCATGACACAAGGCCACGTTAGACAAGAATACGATCTTAATCGCTATTATCACTACTAAAGTAGTCGACTATATTTCGAAAGAATAGAGAAAGTAGAATAGAAGAATTTCCATAAAGTCATAACTCCTACTAACCTTTTGTCGATGAAGAATAATTGATGTCTTCTTTGTCTTCACAGTCTTCGTCTTCAAGGTCTCTACT
>JAJJMA010015945.1:0-12290 GCA_023529015.1 Papaver nudicaule | reverse complement strand
CTCATACCCTGGCAAAATTCCCTTCATCCTCTCACACTAATGACCTCACTAGCTAGTTCTCAGCAAAAAGAAAGCCACCCTCTGTTATATGACTGAAAAGGTTTGACAATCCTGCAAGGGAGATCTAAAGCTTCCGGTCCAAAAGTTCTGCTTCATAATCTTTCAAACTGATTAGGAAACGTTAAAGAGGATCCAATTCTTTAAAAAGCCTAAAAGTTGCAAAAATAAAATGTGAGATTCATGAGCATTCTGGTGTTGAGCGACAACTAATCCTTCACTACAACATGGCACTATATTATGTTGCAGTAAGGTTTAAGCTTGAATTCATTTGTCAGCATTTTTCTTCTTTCACTTTAGCTTTCCTAATTCTGGTCTTTCGCAGATTTTTTTTCTCAGACCTCTATAGTTCCATCGATAACGATATACAATAAAACTTCAAGCTGTCCATAATTAACTGGCTTGAAATAGAAGAAAGATGACAAAAACATTGTCCAGATGTAACATACAAAAGCAAGTAAATGCTTACCCCATACTATATATTAAAGCCGAGAATACAAGTAAACACACTCTGGTTAGAGGAAGATGTTCATAGAACATTCACCACCGAACTAAACTTCAGTCCTAACAAACAAAGACAAGATCACATACAAGTCGATGTTCTGCATCATCTAATCCACAACATACAGAAACAAACATTCTACTATAATACTACTCATAAAAGCTCACTATTATTACTACTTGCTGCATATCATTACTACCAGGAATTGATTCTAATGGCTATAAGTCACCTGCGAATCCTCTAACCAGTCCAAACAAAGGTGGCTCAGAAGAAAGCCCTACTCCCATAAAATACTCTGGATCCTGGTCCCTTTGCTCCGGGCATTTTCTGATCAGAACTTGAATTGTCTTTTCCTGAAGTAGCTCCATTTCCATTTTCACCCTCCAGAGGAAGTTTCATCTTTGCTAATGAGTCAGTAAATTGTTGCATACTTTTCATGTACATGTCAACTATGTCCTGCTGCACGACTTGTTGCTCCGGTTCAATGTTTACCTTGAAAACAGACTGCGTAAACGCTTTACTTTTGCTCTCAGCACCATTTGACGATTCAGATTCAGCCTCTGCCTCAGTTTCTGTGGCATCAGTATTTTTCTCTTTAAAAGGTGAAACCTGTTCTGTGGTGGAAGACTTTGAAGCTCCTGGGGTGTCACAATTGGACTGAGAACTGGCAGTAACTGAAGCCGAAGGAGACCCGCCGTTTGTTGACACACTACTCTGGGGAGTATCAGTATTTGGAGCTTCAATTCTTGCAAGATTATTGAAGGCCAGCGGTTTCTCCACGACATGAACAGATACATCTGTATTGGCATGATTGTCGATTTCTGAATTGCCCAAGCTCTCGGAGCTATGAGATTGAACAGTGTTGCATTGCATATCAAAATAGTCCGAAACCATCTGATCGTTTTCATTCACAATTTGAGGATCAGGGAACTCGATGTTAACATAATCACATGGAATTGAATCGCCTACTTCTGAATCCTGTAAAGCTTTGTTAGCAGAAAGAGACTGGCTCGGATCAGGAATGGCCAAAACATCTGGTGAAGCTCCACTGTAAGACAAAGATAACTGGACCATCCCAGCGGGGGAATGGAACATGTCGCTAGACGAGAGTGAAAATTCTTGTGCTAGCATTCCATTCCCAATGAGAATTTCAGACAACGGTACCAATGCAAACCCTAACAATTGATCTTCCAGATAATTCTTCACCCTGCTGAGCATCCAAATTTCACACTTGAGTGACGACTCAATAGTTCCAACATTAAGTTTAAGACACTCATCAAACACTGGATTTCTTCCTCCACCATTAATAATCCGAGTCGAAACAGTAGTCTCGGGATTACTAGTTAAACATATCTTTGCATAAACATCTTGTTTCTGATATATGCAGATATTGTGAATTTCCTTAGCTTCATGTATATAAACCTCAAGAACGCCTATGCATCCATCTGAGCCTTTGGCCATGGCTTCATTCCTACTATTAACCTCGATTTCCCTAGACTGATTGTCAGATGAGTTCTTGAATGGTGAGACAGCTGATTGATGAGCATCCATGATCACAAATTACCCAAACTAAAACCCTAATTGCTAATTTAACTGTTAAAATTGAGACCTTTTCACTGAGACTAAAACAGGTAAGATTCTTTTAATCTAGACAAGGCAACTACGAAGCAAGAAAATCCCAGATCCCAACTTATGAAACAAACAAACCCTTTTAAAGGAATTAACAAAGACAATTAACAGAACAAGATAAATTTATCATTCTTCTAAAACAAACAAACAAATGAGATGAGAATCCAGAGGAGGTTAAAAAAACAAAATTGCAGCACAGTAATCTGGGTCGGCTCACAGATATCTATAGAACTTAAACTATTGGAATTTAAAATCTTTTGAAAACAACAGAATTGATCAAAAGATTAAACTAAAAGTAGAAGGAAAAAAGAAAGTGAAAACTGAACTAGTTTATATATATTTTTCTTGCCTTTGCCGAAAGTCAAAAAAATGGGGATTCCAGCGGAATTTGTGGCAGAAAAATCCAGATCTGTCGATGACCTTAGTTGATATTAAATGAAGAGACCGCCTTTTGTAGTTGAGGAGATGCAGTAACTAAGTAATACACTGCAAAAGTGAAGAATAAAAATCTAATCTTGTTGAGAAAAAAAGCCCGACTCAAGTCTGAAAAACTCTCTATTTATTCTTGTGACTGAGGAGGATTTTATTTTATTTTTTAGAATTTATGTTTTTGGATAACTTGAATTGTCGGAATAGAAAGATGTTATATACTTTTCTTTTTTCTTGTGACTAAAAAACTTTTTCTTCTTTTATTTTATTTTAATAATTCAAGATAATCCTTTCTTTCTTTTTGTTTTTTCAAATTAGCTACTTCTAGATGATGATGTTACTTGAATGGTCATTTTGTTTGTTTTATGATATGTTGGTAAAAAATTGTTCACTGATGTCTGAGTTGTATCGTCTTTCATGTGATCTTAGTTCTTCTTCTTTTTGGTGCTAGATCATTCGGTGGATTTTCCGGTGCTCGATAACCGAGTATGTTGGGTTCAACTACAGTATATCTTCACTGTATCTTCAATAACCTAAAAGGTTTTGATTTTTTTTTTTTTTTTTAATTGAGCAGAGCTGACTTGCAAAAAATAAAATAAAATTGCAACATTAAAAGATTTGTGCGATAACTCTAATTTTACTAGTATAGGGATTGACCCTTAACAAGGCAGGATAGATTAGTAAGTCTTAGACTGTGGTGCACTTTTTTCATGAATAGTGTGTAAAAAGACCTACAATTTTAGTAAAAGCTTTGACACAACTTAAAACGTGGTTTAGATGTGTTGCAAGTTTTAAGCCGTTTTTACTAGGCGGATACTCGTTGACCGTACCCGGCGGCCTCTCAGTGAGCGCCAACGGCCATTGAGTGTACTCCATCCAAACCACTAATTCTCAACGGTAAAATCTACTCTAACGGCCGAATTTGCTACAATAAAAATTGATCCGTTGGGTTTTTTCACTATAAAACCAACCCATTCTTCCCAACTCAAAATTCATCACAATCAGTACAATTTTCATTGATTTTTCACTCTAACTCTTACTAAAAACTCTCACTTTTAGTCTTTCATTTTGCTTCAATATGGCTAATCGTTTTACTGTTGTAGAAGATGTTGCTCTAGTTCAAGCTTGGGTAGCTATCACTGTTGGCTCACAAGTTGGGATTTTGGACGGGCTGTTGAACAACGTTCTCTGGGATCGCATCTATGATATTTCTGTCTTGTTCCATGATAATGGTGAGAATAATAATGGAAGGACCAGGAGATCGATTCAATGTCGATTTAGGCTGATCAAAAGTGTAGTGGATACGTTTCTTATCGTTCTTGCTGATGTTCAAGTGCGCCATCCACAATTGTCCGCCACCGCTAGATACCTGTTGGCGAGATCTGAGTATTTTGGTGAAACCGACACCATCTTTAAGTTCGACGAATGCTATGAAATATTCAAAAACGATATCCCGGGATACGATCTTGATTAAAATCCACACGGTCATTGCAGGGGAATAGCACGAGTTGTGTTTAGTAATTTCTTTATAGTGTATTGTAGTTTAATTTCCATAAATGGAATGACTATGTCATTTAACTAGTTAGGTAATCTATTTGCGATATATGTATTGTAGTTTAGTTTCCCTAAATGTAATGACTATGTCATTTTACTAGTTATGCTATGTAATCTATTTTCAATAGATGCAGTGTAGTTTAATTTCCCTAAATATAATGTAATCCCAATCTCGTAATCAATCCAAGTTAATATTTTTAAGATAAGATAAGTTTTTGTTCCATTTTTTCGATGAACAATATGTACCACGGTGAATCTGAATAAGGATTGTTTTTCAAATTAAATCCTTAATTGTGTACCAAACAAAACATTTAAATTAAACAAATATTCCTTCTTTAAAAAAAACCACAACGGTTATAAATTTCAAAACACAACGGTAACAAAGAGAGTCGTTGTGTTTTATCACTATAAAACCCAACCCACCCTCTACACTCTAAATTCATCCCACTCAATACGTTATTTATAGATTCGACATTTCACTTATAATCAAAGTTTCAAATATATCTTTAGTATGGGTTCTACTTACACCACCGCTGAAGATATTGCTCTTACAAATGTTTATATCACCAGAATGGCTGAGATTAACGTTGCACCAACGTTGTGAGTTAACGCTACACAACCAGCGCAAGTTCTATGGCACAGTATTCTTCAAGTCTTTCTGAGGTTTAACAGAGGAAACCCCAATGGAAGGTCATGCATATCTCTTAGAGTTAGATATGGTACGATTTCGCGAGATTCTCGATTATTTGCACATTATATGCGTTTGGTCACCCAAGAACAAACCTCCTGGACTGACGAACAATTGGTGAGTATCCTTACATGGGTCTTTGATTCATTATATTAACTTTCATTATCACTTACCTAAATTTTTAAATGTGTTTTCAGAAAGCCTACGCATCATCCCTATTTTTCCAACAACGTGGAGATGTATTTGCATTCGAGGATTGATATGACCTGCTGAGGGAGAGTGTACCAGATTACGCTCCATAAATCTTATTGAGGAAATCACTATTGTTTAACACCGAAAAATGAAACAAAGACCACTTCATCTTACTATTTCCACTTAGTTTAAATAATTTCCTTATGAAATGCAGTTAACATCAAGTAATCTAGTCTTTGTTTGTAACTCCCGCTCTAGTAATGTATTTCGAATCATGTATTCCAATTTCTAATTTTATAAACGAATACTTTCCTAACAGCTACTTTCATAACTGCTAGTTTTCTAAACGGCTACTTTCTTAACGGTTAGTTTCATAACGGCTACTTTCTTAACGGCTACTTTTAAATCTATAAATACCTAACAAACCAACCTCAAACACTCACATCCTCTCTTACCCAATCAGAACTAATGGAAGCTCAAAGGTTTGTTACTTTATTTCTCCTGTTACCTTCCTTCTGTCATAGTTGTTTTTCTAATCATATTGTTTATTATTAAACTGCAGTGCTCTTCGGCAATCCAATGTGGAATTTGTCAATCCGAAAACACAAAAGTGTTATATGTCCATGGATATACTCGGCTTGTCCAAATAAACACTGTGATGGGTTTCACAAGATTATGGAGTCGAATACACCTAAGAATCCTGCAAGGTTGTTTCTCAAGTTTCAGAAGCCTGAATGTCGGGATTTTCAATGGTTAGATGAAACTATCCATGGAAGTAAAATAGCTCCCAATCCCAATTTTTCGACTCCAAAACAGTACAAGGATCACTCTTGTTACTCATGTGGCGAGACCGATCGTTGGTCAGGCAATTGTCCATGGGCCGGGTTGGAATGTCCTAAATGCAACGACAAATTTGAAGTACAATATAGGGGTGGTAGTAAAGATTGAGACAATAGGTATCTGGTTTGTGGCTCCTGCGGAAAATCGAAGAAGTTCTCTAAACTACTCGCATGCATAGGGCAAGATAACTCTGCTTCACTTCAACAGCTCCAGTCACTAAGCTGAATGGGCAAAGATAACAGTGAAGTTTAACAGAACTTTGTAATGTCCTACGAAACAAGCAGAAACCAAACAAGCAAAAACCAAATGCAGTCGTTATTTTAAAAACAAGGTTATTACAAACCATAATTGTGTACTGGACGCAATGTAATTTAAGTTTTTAATTTTAATGAAAACAAGGTATCTTTAACCATCAGCCAAATTAACATCATCATAATACGAATTTGAAGATCGTTCGGAACCGGTAGATGCATCGGAATCAGTATCATCTGGTGGTTGGGTTGAATCACCATCTCCATAGTCATCATCATCTAAATATGTTTCATATTCCTCTTCCGATTCATGGTCAACATCCATAGCCTCGTTCACCGGTGCGACCAATTCCTCTGTAGCCCCAGGTTCCCTACCCAAATCGTCCAACCCGAGAGCATTATAATAATTGAACCCAGATTCATTCCCAGCCGCCCAAGGAACTGGTTCATCATCATCATCTGAATCTGGAGACTCGTACGAATTAGTGGATGTAGGATCTAAAGAACGTGGCACATGTTGTACATAATCTAAATCTGACCCCTCAATGCTCGACTCAACTAAGATATCATGTTCTCCTCGAGCAGGACGCAAAGAAATGTGTTTGGTGAGATCGGCTCGTAACATGTGGTACCTCTCTGGATCAAGCAAATTCTTGTAATGTACCGCAGGGCCAGTGTATTCTACTACCGGCTCTGGAAGAACCTCACCCCATTCTTTGGCACGACGAGTATGCTCCACAGTCATATTATGCAAGATTACACAACATTTCAGTATCAAGTTCATGTCACCTTTTTTCCAATACTTACATGGGGACCCAACGACCTTGTACAACGATTGGAGAACGCCAAAAGCCCTCTCAACATCCTTCCTCTTTGACATTTGATACTTGTTATACCTAACACAGTTAGGATGTTCAATGTTACTTTATAAGCTTGTACAATTGTCTGCAACTTTGGATAGATCGGTCAAGTAATAACCCATGTCGTAATGGTGCTCTTTGATGGTATAGTTACACGGTGGAGTTAATCCTTGAAGAAGCCTATCAAAGAGTGGTGAGTGACCCAACACATTCAAGTCATTATTGGACCCCGGCATTCAAAAAAATTGCCAAAACCATAAATCAAACGAACAAACCGCTTCTAACACCAAGGATCTTTCCTTGTCTTTACCTCGATAAGTTCCTTGTCAAGCAACCGGGTAATTCTTCCAAGGCCATTGCATACAATCCACGCTACCAAGCATTCCTGGAAACACTCTTGCCGTGTTCTCCTCTAAAAGCCTCCGCACATCTTCGGGTGTGGGTTCACTCAAGTATCTTTCACCAAAAGTGCGGCAAATCAAGTCACAAAATAGTTTAATATACTTGTAGATTGTGGTTGCTCCCATTCTAGTATAATCTTTAAGACTATCGGCTGAGGTACTTTTGCACAATGCCTTCATCACCGCAACCATCTTCATAGTCGAAGAATGACCCATTAATCATGTTGCATCCGGACGTTGTTTCCATTCATCATCCACATCCTCAAGTACGTTTAGAATTTTCCTAAACAAAGCTTAAGGCAAACCAAGACGTTGTTTGAATTGTCTCTCGGTATAGGTAGGTTGTTCATCAAAATAATCCTTCATCATTATTGCGTCATGCATAACTCTATTACGAAAAAGTTGCATACGAGTTTGAACTATCCTAGGAACCGGTTGACGGATTTCACGCATACGAGTCTCATAAACCATTTGGTGCCACAATATAATTTCCTTTCTACTTCATCCCCCGAAAGTATCTATTTCAATCCCATAAGTTATTCTCGCAAATGCACGGAAGTAAGTCCCCATTTTGCACCTTAAAAAAAAAAACTACTTTCAATTCAATTCATTCAACATTCCATAATCAAAATTTATTAAAACCACAACATTGTCACAATTTCATGTTCTACGTATGTTCTTCTATGTTCAATGTCATCAATCAAACCTATCAAATGCAACTAATCAACCTAATAAATTGAAATTCAACAACAAATGAAATTAAACCCTAATTACCAAATGACGTACCTTTGTTGATTTCGTGGATGAAAATTGAAATTGAAACGTGCACAATATGCCCCTTTGAGTGTAGAACAAACCCTCCAAAAATTGGGCAATGAGTCTTCCTATAACACCATTAAAATTGAAAGGGGGTAAATGTGGTGTGGGGGTTTTGAGTGAGTGAGAGTTTGTGAAGAAGAAGAAGTGAGGAAACCCGACTGGGTTCTGGCCTTTTCTAATTACCAGGTGGACACTGAGTGGCCGCCTGGTCAAGGTCAACCCTTGACTGGGATGCGGACACTCGGTGGCCGACCCCAATAAAGTGGCGGCCTTTCGATGGCCGCCCCTCAACCATAGTACTTGCGTTTTTGGTTGGGTTTTTTCCTCCCACATTCTATGAAAAACACCTAGATTTGGAGCACCAAAGTACTTGCTCTTATGGATAGTAGACCAGTGGGGTTCTTGTGGCGTGGAGAGATTGGACGTCAAGATGGAGAACCATTCAGCGCGAAGCGTTGAACCATTCGGCGCTAATCAAATATTCCAAAAAGCGCTGAACCATTCAGCGCGGAGCGTTGAACCATTCGGCTCTAATCAAATATTCCAAAAAGCGCTGAACCATTCAGCGCTTGACCGTCAATGCCAGTTGGAAGCGCTGAATGGTTCAGCGCTTCACGAAACGGTTAAAAAAAATCAACAGAAGCCCTTTTTCCTTCTCTTTTTCTTCACACAAAACCGAAAAATGCATGTCAAATATCTTCCATTGTAGATTTTTTTTTGCCAAGTTCCTTTCGCGGGTTTGTTCCAAATTCGATTCTCTATCTTTTTCCCCAAATTTCACTCATTTTCATCATCAATTGTGACCAAGGTATGATTTTTAAACTTTAGGTTTTTAATTTTCTTGATTTTTGATTTTGATTGTATTTTGATGAAATTGATGCTTGATATTACACCAGTTAGATGATTTGATGATATGTGATTATTTTAGAACTTTTGGGGTTTAATTTAGGGTTGAATATGATTAATTGTGATTAAATTGTGATGAAAATGATTTAAATTTTGATTAATTGTGATGAAATTGTGATGAAAATGATTTAATTTGTGATTAATTGCGATGAAATTGTGATGAAACGATTTACATTGTGATGAAAATAATTTAAATTTGTGATGAAAATGATTTAAATTGTGATGAAAATGATTTTTATTTGTGATGAAAAATGCTTTAAATTTTGTTTAATTTTGTATGAAATTGTGATGAAATTTCATTCATTTTTTCTTGTAGTATACTATGTAAGAACAACTTGATTTGTTAGAGGTAGTATCGGGGAAAAACCTACCTGGTGTGCGACATATAGATGTAATGATAGTTATTCTAAAAATCGGGAACCCAACTTTAGAGGTAGTTTGAAGGAGATAAGCACTTTATATGAAATTGTAGAGAAAGACGATCCTGAAGCACAACGATAATGTGATAATTGCAGGTTTTCTAGTATTTTTGAGTTTAATTTCTCCAATGCGGATATAGGCTTAGTGGAAGCCGTAGCCGAGAGATTGTGGCAGAAAACCAAGAGATTTCATTTTAAGGAGTTTGAGCTTGGGCTCCTTCCAGTAGATTGGTACATGTTAACTGGCATTCCCACTGGTGACCCTTCAAAACGTCAACTACGTATGCCGCAGTTGCCCGATGGAATGAAGTACAGGGATATGAATATATATTTTGAAGATTTGCCTACGCATGGTCTATGGGATCATACTGGAAACCAAATATCATGTGGTACCTTGAGAGCCTACATTGTAAGTAGAAGAGGCCTGGTTAATACTCATTGTGCACAACATTTGGCACGTATGTTTTATCTTTGGTGTTTGGGTCATTTTCTTCTTACAAATTCTAAGTGAAAAGTAGATAAACGTTGGGTTCTATTGTTCCAAGATATATATCGAGTTGGGGATTATGATTGGGGTATAGCTTCCTTGGGAAATACCTATAATCACGAGTGGTCTTCGTGTGGCAGTAAGGATTTACGAGGGATGATTATGGTACTTGAATACTGGTACTACTACTATTTCCACAACCTGCAACCCTTACTTGCAGAGTCACAGACTGGAGGACACGAGGATGTTTTCCCAAAGGTACTTTTATTCTCGAAAGAAAAAATTAAGTCAAGGAAGAGAGATAAAAAATGAGGCCAAAGGGATTCCCACAAACATTCGTGCTCCACCGTAAGAGAACAGATTGACACCAGATCAAGGCGTTCATGTAACTGGCAACCATGGATAAAGAGTGTTTATGCTCAAGGAGAGGGTTATGATGTAGCATTACAGTTATCCGGGAGGAGAGTTTTGTTTTACGATCTGCAAGACCCAAACACCAGAACTAGTTGCTACTTGGATGAGAGATTCCAGAGGCAGATAGTAGGTGTTACTGTAATCCCATCAAATCTCCACAACTACAACAAGTTGAAGAAATGGAGATAATAGGTGTAGGCCCCAATCGCTATTACGCAGTTGAACCGGAAGTATATATACCCGGTGGTGGAGGCGCCATAGTGTTGGAGCTTATATCACTGAGTCATTCCATGGACAGAACGTCAATCAAATAGAAGTGGGGTAACTCATCTCTTTCTCCCAATGTGCTTCCCTATCATGCGCCGGATAACCTAAAGTCACCAAACCTACACATATGACACACAGCAGCACATGCCGCAGTTGCCAGAGATAGACTTCACTTTACCAATGGCCAATGAAGCCGACATTGAACAACGAGTGAAAGTTCCAATGCATCAGTGTCCGTATGATTGGTCTACATTTGGTATGACATTGGTAAGTAAAGTTACATTTGTTTGCATTTCACTTTAAATTTGCTTGAATGTTCAACTAAATGTCTCTATTTTGGAATTACAGGAGCAATGCTATGCTTATATGTCACAACAATGGTCATTCGGTGTTGGAGCTCGTGAAGTCATACAGAATGAGACAGTGAGGAGAGCTACAACTTTATGCTCGGATTCTGGAAGATCTACTGCTTCACAACATTCCCAACAACAAAACTATACACAAGATCTTTTTGGGTAGTATATTTTTGCAAGCGGCGCAATGGCCTTCATATGATCAAACTCAAGGAGTTTACTATCCAACAATGGGTCATGATGGAGCATCTACATCATACAATGCACCCCAAGGATCACACAATGCAGAACAACAACAATAACTAGGGGATGATTTTGACAATTTGGTTATGGAGCAAGGATTTCCTGATGACGTGGTTCAAGAAACTCAATATTACTTGTAGCGTTTAAAACAACTTGGACTTTTTACTTGTAGCGTTTAAAACAACTTGGTCTTTTTACTTGTAGTGTTCAAGGAATATTTCTTTTTATGTAGTGACATGGTCGTAGACTTAATCTTTTTATGGATTGTTGTTTTGCATTACAGAATTCAAAATTGTATGCTTATTCTTACACTCCCTCTACACCTCATAACGGCTAGTTTTTTTGAATCACCAAAATTCAAAATTCAAAAAATATAGTCGTTAACTAGCCGTTGGGAATTCATCTCTATAAAGAGAATTCATATCAACAAACATTCATCTCTAGAGATAACACTTGTTCTCAAACCTTCTTTCCAAACCTTCACCCTGATCAATCTACAATGTCAAGTTTATCTTCAAATACCACAATGCCAACCCGATCACCACAGGAAATACTATCTTTACTACGGAAACCAAAGGAAACCATCTCAACACCTCCTCCAGCATCTCCTCCTCCCAGATATCGATATCGGCACTTCAATGAGAAGATAGCCGATGAATACTTTCGTGAGTACTCTCCATCTCAAAAACCATTATCTTCTCCTCGATCAACACGAAAGAAACCGAGTTTCACTCCTTTTACGTGGGATGAAGATCATTGTCTCTGTAGAAATCTTATGTGGTACTATCCAAAACCGGATGAAATAAAACGAAGTCGTTTTGGGGTCAATTGGTCACTATTGTGGAGTTATGTCAAAGAAGACTTCGACGAAGAATCTACCCAATTTGTGCGAGATGTAAATGGGTTGTCGGCGCGATGGAGGATCATACACGAAAACCTCCATGAATTTATGCACTTGGGGAGATTGGTCAGAGATCAA
>JAJJMA010015924.1:763-12423 GCA_023529015.1 Papaver nudicaule | reverse complement strand
AGGAGAAATTCTGAGTCTCAGTTCACCGTACGGTTTGGGAGCCGTCGTTTTCCAGATTCAGGGTTTAACTTGGATCTGCTGGAAGTTCTGGGCTGGGCTAGTACTTAGTCGTGTTATACGCCCTCAGCTATAATCCACTGAACTCTTGCTCAAGAGTACTCCTTTAGATTCACCCATATCCAACAAGTGATTTGCAAGCAAACCATTGCAATGGACAAATGGTATCGAATCTATCTCATGCATTCTTGTAAACTTAGTATTCGTGGGAACAAATACCAACATAACTCATGTTCATGTAGACAAGAACACGATCTCAATCGCTATTTGTATCACTACTAAAGTAGCCGACTATTTCGAAAGATAGAGTAAGTAGAATAGAAGAATTTCCATAAAAGTCGTAACTCCTACTAACCTTTTGTCGATGAAGAATAATTGATGTCTTCTTTGTCTTCACAATCTTCGTCTTCAAGGTCTCTACTACCTAGTCCATATCCCAATTCTGAATTCTAAACTCAAGTAGGCTAAATCAAGAATTGTGTTTTGACACCTAAAACTGACAACCAGTTTGACAAACCAACACTAGTGGGTTTGACCGGACAATGCCCTAACTGTATTTCAATTCATATACTATTGAATCGTTTTGTTTCTTCACCTTACGTAGTTTTCTTCGTTAATGATTCAGACACATTATTGTGGCAACGATGGACAATACCCAAGATGCTAAACAAGATGTGGTGTACAACGAAAATGCGAGACAAATGTCTATCAACGCATAATATTGCATCATTATAGGTAATTTGTAAAG
The DNA here is from genome assembly GCA_023529015.1 of Papaver nudicaule. Taxonomy (NCBI): domain Eukaryota; kingdom Viridiplantae; phylum Streptophyta; class Magnoliopsida; order Ranunculales; family Papaveraceae; genus Papaver; species Papaver nudicaule. The sequence continues at coordinate 11,618 of JAJJMA010015924.1, read as the reverse complement.
TTTCTCAAATGTTATTTTAAGATATATTCTATTTGTAGTGAATCTTTCAAGGGATTATTGAGGAAATAATGCTCAAAGGATGGTACTAACTTTCCTGTAGTGAGTATGCAAAGAAAGTGTTGCAGATGGGCAACAACCGGTATACCAATGCGAAACCGAAGTAAATGCATCAGTACCCAAGTATTATACAACATTCATCGACTGTTCTTAGCAGTAAACATTCCTATGGCTATGGAAAACTTGAAGTGGAAGATCACACTGTGCATCTGGACGCGAAGTCTAGAAGTTGGTGCAACATGCATGGCATCTGATCTATGCATCTCCATGATCATCTATCAACACAACTTTTATTTCAAGCATCCTGGGAAAGGATGACCATTAAAGGACTGTATGACAATCATTTTCAGGAAGGAAGGTTGTTTCGAAAAAATTGTTGCGACAAACTTAATCTGTAGAATAAGACCTGATATTTTGTTTTACTTTCTGTGTTGGGTTTCCTATGTGTTGTGGGCAACTTCTTATTTTGGCTTATAGTGTTCAGTTATGCGCTTCGCTTGTGTTACTCTCATGGTTTGTGGATTTGTAGAATTATGCAACCTGTAGCGTAAGCTCTTATAGCATAAGATCCAACATAGATATATCATTGTGACTCAATTAGTTTTCCAGGTCATACTAATGCAAGATTGCTATTAATTTTGACCCAACAGGTTCCCTCAGTTGAGATGAACATATTCCGAGCAACAATAAGAAAGAGTCGACTATGCATGTGCAAATAAATTAGGTTGAATTACAAAGTGCAATGATTGAGAAGGTTACAAAGACTATCTTGGTCAACTTGAAAAACCAGTTGTAGGTTGTATGTGTTGTTATGATTTTACAGTGTTTAGTGGTATAATATGTTGAGATTAGAAACATTGGTGATATACTGTCTTCATTGTAACCAGACTACAATACAATCTCAGTATCCAAAGTGTCAATCAACAGGTCAGCTTTTGGCTACCGTTAGAATTGGGTTGATCAAGAATTAACATACGCAAACCCCACAAACATCCCTAGAAATTCAGAAGACAACAACATACAAATTCAGAAGAATTGACATGATTTTTGAGAATTCAAGAAACATAGATTGAACGAGACTTGGTTGTTGAACTAGATGACTTAACATCAACCATCTTTAAAAAAAAATATAGCATTTGACTTTTTTTTTTGTGCCTTTTCTAAAGGTTTGCTTTGTTGTTTTGTGGTTAGTCCTCCATTTGGTGATAACCTTTCTATTTTACTCGCACAAAGTTTACACATATCTTACATTTGTATTATCAGAAAATAACCATTTATTTTTTTGAAATTGGAAAACCATTCTTTAACAGCGCATACAATCGGACAATAGCAAATCAGAAACAAAAAAAATTGCCCACAGCCCGTGCCCATGGCACGGGTCGTATCCTAGTCTTCTCATACAATGAATATAAAAAAAAAACATGTGTTGATAAATTTATACGGATGGACCCGGTGATGTTGGCGCCGAAAAAGTATGCTGACGCCAGTCTTGATTTTTTGCCCATGCTTCTGGAAGCTCCTAAACCAGATTTTGAAGTTGCAACAAAGCTTCGAAGAAGTTATCTATGAGAAATAATGGTGTAGTTGGTAGTTTTCTGGTGCTTTTCATGCATTTAATCGGGTTCCTTTTTTTTTTTTAATAAACCCTACATATTCATTACATTAAGCTTCCGAAAAGAGCGGATCAGTACGCTCATGATTTACTACAAAACATTTTGAGTTAGAGTCAACATTATCATCTTGTAAAGTAATGATTCCACATTTACGAGCAAATTTTGCGAGTTTATCCGCATTGAAAAGCAAGGAAGTTTGTTTGATCAGCAATTCCACATTTGAAAAGCAAGGAAGTTTCTAATCTAACCCGATAGAGTAAAAACAAACTTCCTTTGGGTTAGATTAGAAATCCCGCCACCTTTATTATTATTTTTTTTTATTTTTTTTGATACCAAAACTTTCATTTCTTAAACATCAATTACATGAAAATCCTTAGATAGTAAGTCTACAATATTGAAGGAAAATTATCTAAATACTCAAAATCTCTCTTATCATTCCTAGCTTTTCTTGCCAGATCATGTGCAATTGAATTAGCTAGTCTATTTATTCCTTTGCAAAACCAAGATCCTACTAGATAGAAAACTTGTGATGTCAACCATCATGTTATGGTTACTCCAATGAACCTCCATTTCATTCGAGTTGACATAATTCACCAATGTATCAGCATCAGATTCCACCACCACCTTCTGATAACCCAAACTTCTTGTCCAACTAACTGCAGCATCCAAAGCAAGACACTCCAGTTTTTCAGCATCTAGTCCAGCAATTAGTCCACCATTGAAATATCTTCCTCTAGCTCCAAGGCAGCACCCTGAAAAATTACGGATTCTTAGTCCAAAACTACCTTCACATGTTTCTTTAATATATGAAGCGTCCATATTAACTTTCACATAATCCCTATCTAGTGGGATCCAACTTGTGATATGGCTACTGTTGGATACAAAGTTGAGATGAGAACCGCCCCCTATTGATAATTGAATATAAAGTTGTTTTGCCCTTTCTACCGTGTGAGTATAATTTGGTTTACTTCCCTGAAAAATTAAGTCACACCTGCATTTCCAAATAATCCAAGCTGTGGACATACACTTAATAAGATAACCATCAGAGTTAGAGAAAGAACTACTTGAAAACCAACTATTTACCCATAATAAAAAATCAGAGTATTTACTGGTAATTTCGTCAGGATTTATCCCCACCCCTCTCCAAATACCTTTGGCAAAATCACACTCCAGAAATAAATGTTGTGGAGTCTCATAATGAGAATTGCATAAGCTACAGTGGGTATCTATTCCTTCTTTGTACCTAGCTAGTTTATCCCTAGTTGAGAGAATATCCTTCAGACTACGCCAAATGAAAATCTGCATTATGTGGGGTATTTTCATATCCCACAATCTTTTCCACTTTTCATTCCCCGTGTTTCCACCAGAACCTGTATATCTATTTTCTCATTGCAAAGAGTGTTATAGGCACTCTTAACAGAGAATTATCCTTTTTGTCTGGTTTCCAGATTAAAGAATCTTCCCCTACAGATGAAACCTGCATATCTAAAATCAACTTAGCAGTGTTACTATCAAACAGTTGATTTATTAAATTGGCATTCCAGCTTCTTGTTCCTGTGTAAAAGAAATCACAGACCATATTATAATTACTATGATTGGAGCAACCCACAATGGGTGTAGGTGGGTTATCTAATCCTATAACCCAACAATCCAACCAAATATTTATTTTGGTTCCACATCTAACTAGCCAAATGGAGTATTTCTTAAGGACTTCAATTCCATCAAAGATTCCTCTCCAAGTTCAGGTACAGTCATCCTTACATTCAGCTAAATGGAGAAAACTACAGTCCTTTGCATACTTGGCCTTCACTGTCTTAACCCATAATGCATCAGTATCTGTACAAATTTTCCATGCAAGCTTAGTTAATAAAGCAAGATTAAACAGTTCCAGATCTCTAAATGCAAGCCCTCTCAGTGCCTACAGAGATGATGCCATCCTAACAGACAAATGCCCCTATTACCCTGATGCCCCCACCAGAAATGAGTTTGAATTGAAACCATTTGTGCAATGATGTCCTTTGGGATTCTGAATACTCCCATTTGGTATGCAGGTAAGGCATTAAGAACATGCCTCACCATTGAAGTTCTAGCAGCCTGATTTAAAGTTTTTCATTTCCATCTTTTAAGCCTAGCTTCAAATGATTGAACTATTGGATGGAAAGCTACGGTTTTGCTTCTCCCTAGTATTAGTGGGGCACCTAAATATTTTTTTGAATCTTTCACTATTAACATTTTCAGTTCCTTAGCTAAGTCTGCACATCTAGGTTCACTTAGGTTCTTGCTGAAATACACACATGATTTTCTGAAATTCAGTAACTAACCTGAGAGCTTGCCAAAATTCTCTAAAGTATTAAGGATACCTTCCACATTGTGCATATTTGCATTAGCAAAAATTAGTATATCATCTGCGAACATTAAATGAGTAATTACAGGTGCTCTCCTAGCAGCTTTTATGCCTGAGATAACATGGTTAATTTCAGCCTTATACAAAGATCTACTCATAGTTAAAATAAAGAGATAAAGGGAGAGAGGATCCCCTTGCCTTATCCCTCTAGATGTTTTGAAACTTTGGCAAGGAGTTCCATTTAACATAATTCCTATATCAGTGGTGGAAATACATTGGTAAATTAGTTGACAGAACTTAGGATCAAAACCAAATTTTTTGAGTATACCTACTAAAAAGTCCCATTCTTAGCCTATCAAAAGCCTTAGAATGGTCTAGTTTTAAAGCCATAGTACCATTATATCTAGACGTATGGTTCATTATGTGGATAAGTTCATGTGCTATTATGATATTATCATGTATAGACCTATTAGGCACAAAAGTTGATTGACAAGGGGAAATCAGGAGTTTAAGAAAAAGGTTTAATCCTATTTGCAAGTAGTTTAGAGATTATTTTATATGATGTGTTACATAGTCCTATGGGTCTGAAATCTACAGGAGTTTTAGGACTATCAACCTTAGGAATCAATGAGATAATGTTTTATTTAAATTCCTAGGAATGAAACTACATTCAAAAAATCTTTGAACTACACTAACAACATCATTACCAACATATTTCCACTGAGACTGATAAAAACCAGCCTGAAAACCATCTGGCCCAGGTGAACTCCATGATGACATTTCCTTCACCACCGTGTGAATCTCTTCCCTGGTTGGAATACTTAATAAAGCCATGTTATCATTAGCAGTAATCACATTAGGGATAATATCAAAGGTATCTTCAGAAAAAACAGGATTAGAGGAAAGACTTACATTACTGAAATGATCAGTTAATACATTAGCAATATCATTTTTATCCTTGTACCATACCCCATTAGTATCATACAAGGCATCAATCTGATTTCTACTCATTCTCCTATTAACCGGAGTATGCAAGTATCTAGAATGGCAATCCACTTCTTTAACAAATCTATTGCCTGACTTGTGCATGTAGAATTCTGCTTGTATGATAAACCATTTATCTAACTCTTTAGTCAAATAAACTATCCTGCCATGTTGCCTGACAGATGGTTGTTCACATTGTACTTCTTTTAATTGATTTTGTAGAGCAGTAATGTTGTTGTTAATGTCCACAAATTCTACTTTGTTCCATTGAGATAATATTACTCTAGTGTTCTTCTGCCTAATACCCAGTTGGTGCAGGGGAACCACTTGCTTGGATCCCCCATCCTCTCCTCATTTGAGCATCAAGACTATGGTGATGCATCCAAGAGCCAAAGAACTTGAATGGTTTCCAAAGAGTAGTAAGACTAGGATCAGTGACTAACAATATAGAACAATGATCCGAGCCTAATTGTACTAGGTGAAAAAGCTTAGCATGTAGGAAATTTAGGACCCAATCATTGTTTCCTAACACCATATCTATTCTAGCCTTCCTAGTACCAATACCTTCTCTATTGATAGACCAGGTATAATCTCTACCTTCATATCCTATATCCATAATACCACATACATCTACCTTTTCTTGTACCCATATGTCTGTCGTGTTAGAATCAGATGGGTAAGAGGAATTAGCAAGATGAAAATTTAGGTCTCCAAGTACTATCCATGGTTGCTCTAGATTTTCACTAAGTTCCTGCAGGAAATTCCATTGAGTTTTTTTAACCTCAAAATAAGGAGATCCATACTTAAATGTCAGTAAGACCTCGTGTTTTGCAGGATGATTTTTAATTAGAACATGTATCATGTTATTAAAAGCAGCACCAACATCACAAGCAATTCCATATTTCCACATTAAAATCAATCCACCAGCTAAACCAACCCTATCTATGCACTCATAATTATAATAGTGGATAAACTTAGCTATTTTTCATTCTATCCTCATCTATTTTAGTTTCTGCCCAGAAAATTAGATCAGGATGTTGTGCATTGACTAAGTTTCTCAGTTGGTCTTTTGTAGATTTTTGGGCTGCTCCTTGTACATTCCAGGATAGGATTCTCATGTCTAATTTGCCTATATAGGTCAGAAAACAGAACAATTTCAAAACAAAACAATTTGTAGAAAGGGAAACTTTACATTGTAAACAAGAAACCCTAGACTATTTAAATCAAAAGGGGATTTTGTAGAGTAGATAAATTTTAGATCAAAATCTAATTTAGGGTTGAGAATTTTTACTAAAACAGTAGGGTCTCCAAGTTGCTTCGAAGTGATTTGTCCAATCTCTGTTGATTCAGAAGTACCTTTCCAAAATCCCTTTCCCCCAAATTGCAATCAGATGCAATACTAGAGTGATCAATTAGATTATTTTTACCACGAACATCAACTCCATCCTCAATGAACAAGGGATTTGAGTGGGGATGGGGAATAAGAGAAACTTGTGAAGAATCTTCCTTATCTTCATTTTGACTTATGGACCTTTTGTTTTTCCTAGTACCAGCAATTTCTTCCTCATCTGTACTATTTGACACCCTAGTGAGTGCTGGAAGTTGGTTTCCTGACGCACCTAATGATTTGATATAGGCATCCACATAGGCTTTTCCTTCCTCTGTATTGGTGCTCCAGGCTGCATACTCATCTGGCTTTAACCTGTCTGCATATAGTTGTCTCCCATAATGCTTGCATCGATCATCTGTATGTTCAATAACAAAACATGTTGTGCATATCATGTAGGGCTAATTTTCCTAGTAGTGTCTCACCCATACATCAACACCCGCTGCATTTCTGATCCATCCACCCCTTCTTAATGGTTCATCAACCTTCACTTCAACAAAGACTGTGGTAGACAGACTACCTCTTGGTATGCGATTTCCATCTCTCGGAGAGACTCTCTTTCCCATGTCCTTGCAGATGTCACCTATCAACTGGTTGTTAATCTGCACTAGATTTAGATGACTCAACTGCACACACCATACTTGGCTCAGAAATTTGTGATCCTTTAAATGGATTTTGTATCAAACTTTGGAAGACAAAGCAATTCTCCATTGATTGACCATGGTGCTCTGTCAAGTACATCATTCAGATACTTTTCCTCCTTAAATCTCAACAAATATAGATTTGTTCCTTTAGAGAAAACTTCAACTTTCTTGTACTTCTTCCAAATGCGATTAATAGAGTCTTTAATTCTATCATAATTTGTTTCATTGTGAGAGAAGATTTTCCCAATAAACTTATGGACCATTCATCGGCTGCTGCATCTATAACACTCGATGTTACAATTATACGCCTTCGAGGTACAACACCACCTGATACAATCGTTGTTGCTTGCATTCTCGAAGAGAGGTTCTCAAGTTGAGATGATGAGTTCAATGACATTCTTCTTTCAAAGTTGTTTCCACAGCACATACAATATAGGTATGGCGGATGAGAAAAGAGGTTGTAGGAGTTCAGGGTATAAGTATGGCTATAAAAATCATACTCAGAATAAAGAAAATATTTTCCTTTCCAAAAGTGGATCGATAGCAGAAATATTATAGATTGGGCATTAATAGACCCAGTATTTTGCGGAGTGTGATTTTGAACACGTGATTTTGACCAACATTGACATTTGAATTTTAATTCAAATTCTACGGAGGGAAAATTGGTGTGATTGCTAGAATTACGGGGAAAAGAAAAGGAATGTTTTCCTGTTTCGATATGGTAACATGGAGAAACATAAAGGAAGAAGATGAAAATGGAGATAATTTTTGACATGATCATAGTTGAAAGTAAGGAACAAAGAGGATATCAACTTGTTCTAGGTATCTACTAGAATAAACCCAATTGAACACTGTATAGAATTAGGGGAATAGGGATAACTACTGGTGATAATGAGATAGAGCCGAAATTCTTATCTCAACTAAAACAACGGGTGAATCAACTTCGATTGGAATCTACCAAAATCACAATCCGAGGAGACAACAAGGATAACCTGCAAAAGATTTTTAGAAAACCATTAGTTCTTTGAAAAACAGAGAAATATCATTCATGGATAAATTAACACACTACGCCATTTGGCCCGATTTACAACGTTTTTTTTTTTTTTTTTTTTTTGCATCTGCAACGTTAAAAACGTTGCTCTGAATAGTAATAATTAAAAAGTTATTAAGCAACGTTATAGCAACGTTGATTAACGTTGCGCATGAAGGGGTAGTATGTCTTTTTATGGGAAATTAGAGTTTCCGGATTTATATATCGTTTTACCTATTTTTTCTCTCCAGAAACTCTATCTCCATCTCCATCTCTGCCTCTTCTCTGCTTCTCATCTTCTTTCTCATTTTTTTTTTTTTGCAGAAACCCCTATCAGATCTCACGAATCTAAAAGCAAACCCTATCTTAGTTGTATTGATTCTTCAGATCTCAGTTGTATTGATTTCTTAGGTTTATTTTGGGGTTTCGAAAAAGGGTCGACGCTGATGTTAATTCACTTAAACGTACTAGGGATGGAAGTGTTGTCACTCGATAGTATAATCAATCTCTTATATGTTTCTATATTTCTAGATCTACCATAAATGTATTGTATTTTTGTATTAAGATTTGGATTTTGAAATCACAAATTAGGGTTCAGATCTATAAATAGAAAAGTTGTGGTTGTGAGTTCGTTAATGTGTTTTTATTTTGGTTGATTTCAGCGAAGAATGTAAGAAGTTTCAGTGGTTCTTATTGATATGCATAATTGTAGTCTTAATTCTAAAATCAGATGAATTTGGGTAAATAAAAATTCTAACCTCGATCTATTTCTATCAATAAAAATAGTGAATCTGGGTCAATTTGACTTCAATTAAGACTAATGATGTTGGGTTTTTTTCCAGATACTTTTGCAGTAGGAAATGATGGTTACTCCTTGTGGTACAACAAGGGATTAAGTTATATTTGTGCTTCGATTAATCGTGCTGAGTGGGTTTTGCTCAAATCCATTAGTTTGATTACTAAATTATTGTAGTCCAATCTTTGATGTTTCTTTGAAGAAAATGCCCTCAGCAGAACAAGAAGCAATATCACAGGTCAGAATTTCTACTCGGTATTAAGACTTTTATTTCTTTTGAAGATGTTGGTATTCTTCTAGCTGAACTCATATTACATGCATGGTTATTCTTTTTTCCTGTACTCATGTTGGGCATGTCCTGGTGCTTTGTATAACAGAACGAGTACAAGCGAGGCGTGAGTGCGTGGAACTTCGATGTTGAAGACTAGAAAGTTCAAGCATCCTTGGTATCTCTCACATTAGTATGACTATATATGTTCAAATTTGTTTCCGTTTTAGATGACAATCAACATGAAGAACGACCACATTTTTTTGTTATTTGTTTGATATTGAAGTACCTTTGTCATGGGGATAGATCTACTTATTTTTCCACCTTATTAGGTTCACGACTACGATGATGCGCAAGGGCTGCAGGAAGAAGATGAATCCATAGATTTATTTGCAAATCACAAGGTTTTTTTTCCTATATCACCCTGAGTCTCTAAATTCTTAACTACTTAAGATCCCAATAAGCTCGGGAGCTAAAGAGAATGGCAATATACTTATACATTTGTGATCCAACTGTAGTAGATTTTCTGGAAGATTTATTGTTGCTCTTCTTGCAGCATGCATCTTCATCTAAATCTAATTTTGCGAAATCATCTCTAAATGAAAGTGGTCCGAGGTAAGCTTTTTTGAAGGGACTGAGTGAATTGTTTCATGTTGTATTTGCTCAGATTCATACTGACCAATGATCTGTGTTGGGAAATTAAGTTGTGGTTACAGTCTCTTTTTGTGTCTTGCTTTCTTTGGTACTTTCGAATTATTGTGAGCTATAGTAATCTTATTTCCAACCCTTAGTTTGCAGGGGTAGTGTAAGTAGCGCTGACGTATCACAGTCTGGGATCCCGTATGGTAAAGGGGTAGTTGCAGAACCTGTTTCTAATAATGACAGTCAAGAAAAATCTGATCTGTGTGAAAAAGAGGGATTGAGTATTGAACCAGTGTTGTCAACATCATACAAGAGTGTGTTGCAAGGTCCACCTCAAAACCATACTGTCACTGGACAATTATGTGTCCATCTTTAGGATTCAGAGATGAGGATAAACCAAATACAAATGTTGTACAAATAAAAAAAGGCCGGTTTTCAGTGACTTCTGAGAATGTGGATCCTGGAAAGGTAGGAAAATTTGCCTCTGATATTTGGGCTTAGGTTAAAATATTCCTATTATTTGAAATGTGCTAATATCTCCATTCTTCGGGAATTTCATCATGTACAGTTTTATGTGGATCGTCAACGGTTAGTAAGCCATTCTATAAGCTTCCTATATGATATTCCAATGAAATATGAAGCTCTCTTTGACATTCTACTCCTGTGATTCCAGGGGTCATTTTTAAATTATGATTTTTAAATTATGATTGCTTTCTTCATTTCTGATATAGATGACGCCATATCTTCTCCACGATAGTGACTGGGCGGTACTGACTGGGCAGCTTCAGTAACCACAGATGATGGCAAGAAGTACTACTACAACAGCATAACCAAGGTTTGCTCATTTACTATCTGTTTTTTTATTTTTCCTTTATATCTATAATGTTCCCTCCGTAGTCCCAATTTAAAAATGTATTGTATAACTGGAGTGAAATTTAAATCGGAACTGCATTGTACTACTAGAATGCTCAATATTTAACTAATATCCTACTTGTATGCATATTTTCCCTGAGCTTTATCTTAAGCAACTGATTGTTGGCGGGTGATGCGTTGTCGAACCGCAACAAATATAATTCAGTTCTTAACCTTC
>JAJJMA010015917.1:0-10538 GCA_023529015.1 Papaver nudicaule | reverse complement strand
TGTTTACGCAAGAGTGCAAACACCAACTCTAGGTGTTTGAGATGTTCGTCAATGTTCCCGCTGTAGATTAAAATATCATCGAAGAAAACTAGCACAAACTTACGTAAATAAAGCCTGAAGATATGATTCATCAAACTCTGGAATGTTGCTGGAGCATTGGACAATCCAAAGGGCATGACCAAAAATTCGTAGTGACCATCATGCGTACGGAAAGCTGTCTTAGAAACATCTGCCTCATGTACACGAATCTGGTGATAGCCTGATCGTAAGTCTAACTTGGTAAAAACTTGTGCCCCGTGAAGTTCATCCAATAATTCGTCCACCACTGGAATGGGATAACGATCTTTGATAGTAATCTTATTGAGAGCACGGTAGTCGACGCACATACGCCATGAACCATCCTTCTTTCGAACCATAAGTATAGGGGAAGAAAAAGGACTAGAACTAGGACGTATGAATCCAGCTTGTTGCAGCTCTACCACTATTTTATCGATTTCATCCTTTTGAAAATGTGGGTATCGATAAGGACGTACATTCACAGGTCCAGCCTCTGGAAGTAAGGAAATCTTATGGTCTTGTAGACGTTCTGGAGGCAGTGATGTTGGAGTTGAAAAAATGTCAGCATAAGATGAAAGTAGCTGTTTAATTGTAGGTAATAATACTGACTGTGGTGCAGCAGACGTAGTTGCAATCAACTCAAACAGAACTGCATGATTTTCTGTAGACAATAACCGTCGCATTGGAGAAACATCCATCATCATTATAGTCGATGATTGATTACCAGTTAATGTTACGGCTGAGTTTTTAATGCGAAATTGCATAGTCAACTTCTCAAAATCCCACTCAATTTTTCCTAAGGTACGTAACCAGTCTATGCCCAAAACTGCATCACAACCACTGATTTCTAGCAGATGAAAATCAATGAGAAAAATATGTTGTTGTAACTTGATAGGTATCTTAGAACATGACCCTTTTTTTTTTTTAAGTTGGCCTCCATCTCCAACTGTAACATGTAACGTAGAATCTAGTGAAGTAACTGGAAACCCACATTGCTTAGCGACACAGGGGTGTAAGAAATTGTGTGTGGCTCCTGAGTCAACCAGAATTTTGATGGGTTTAGTTTTAGCAAAACCAGTAATACGCATTGTATTAGGAAATGTAGAACCCAAAAGTGAGTGAAGAGAGATTGATGGAGCTGTTTCCAGTGTAGCAAGATCATCACTATTAGCTTGTGGCTCTTCTGCAGGTGAATCTTCGATTTCAGTGATTTCAACAGTAGAGGAAGAACTCATCTCCAAAAGTAAATATCCAGGCTTCAGATTGGGACAAACATGGCCAGATTTGAATTGTTCATCACAATTGAAGCATAGACCCTTCTAACGTTTTTCCTTCATCTCATCCCAAGTCAACTTCTTATAACCAGTAGGTAGGTTAAGTTTCTTAATTGGAGTAGATGTAGTAGGTAATGCACCTCTAATCGGGGGAGGACGATAAGGAGTTCGGGTAGGAAACTTTTGGGCAGATGTATGTGCCTCTTCCTGATGGATTGCCTTAGTAAAAGCCTCATTCAAAGTTTGTGGTGCAAGCAACTTGACCATATTGTCAATGTGCGGTTTGAGAGAACGGATAAAACACTGAACCAGGTGATCTTCATCAAAATCAACAAAACTCATCAACTTCTCAAAAGCAGGTATATGTTCTCGTACAGTACCTATCTAATCGATTGTAGCAATTGTGATTCGAGCATCAACGAATTTGTTAGGGGAAAATTGAGCACGTATGTGAGCACAAAACTCCAGTCATGTGACGATTTGTACCTTAGTTTGCTTCCAGCGATACCACACATTAGCATCTCCTTTTAAACTAGATCCAGCTATAGTGATCTTTAGCGCATCATCAGCTTGATGAACACTGAAATACTTATCAGCGTTGAAGATCCATCCATCCGGGTCTTCTCCATCAAAACATGGAAACTTAAGGTTGATAGCAGAAGCTCTGGCATTAGGAGGAGGAGGATTAGGAGGAGGTGGTGGTGGAGGTGGTGGAGCACCATTGTTGTCACCATTATTCTGCATCATATGGGGAATAAACTCAGTAAAAAGTGCACGAAGAGAAGCGGTGAGTTGGGTGTTGATATTTGTTGTAGTTTGTGTCAGCTGAGTATTCAGGGCAGTTGTTAAACTAGTGGCAATAACGTTTGCCAGAATTGTGTTATTCTCTTCTGTAGCAAGCCTATGAGAAGCTCGTTCTTCTTCTCTTTGCTGGCGTTTCTCGACAACCTTGTTTCTGCTCTTCTCTTCTTCAAGTTTCTGTTGAGCAGTCATAGCAGTAACTAGGGTATCAACTTTTTGGGACATAATAGCAATGATATCATTAACTTGCTTGAGGTGTTCTGTGTAGTCATGACCACCCATCGTAGAAAAAAAAAATTGTTGAAAAATCGGAAGCAAATACGTAACCTTGCTCTGATCCAGGTGTTAGGGTCCTAGACCTTTACACTGGAGAAAAGCTAAGAAAATCAAGAAAAACAAAGATAAAGCCTTTTGAATTGGGCTAGCAATCCTCTGCCTTTGAAGAACTATGTAACTAAACTTTAATATTGATTAACTGATGTCTTTTACAAGTCTAGGACCGAGCTATATATAGCAGAACAAACTTGGTAGACAAGTAAACTAACTAGGAAACCCATTAAACTAACTTAATAAAGGAAGTAGGAGTTGGCATCGCAACATCCATCAATTTGTGCATCTCTTCAAAGGGGAAAATTCTAGGGTTTGTTCAAACCCTAGTAGTAAGTTGATACAACTCTTGCTTGTTTCTATTGTTGATGATTAGTTGTTGAATCTTACCTATTGAGAAAAAGAATTAGTGAATCCACCTTGTTAGGTGAGTATCGTGTATCCACCATTGTTGGTGAGGAATTGGGCATAGTTACCCAAGTGCAAATTGCATATTGCACTTGATGTGGTTGTAGTGTAACCCATTATTTGATTCATAGTGGAAGTTTGTCCCGTGGTTTTTTACTCCTCTAATTGAGGTGGTTTTCCACGTTAATGTCGGTGTTGTGATGTTTGTCTTCATTTCGTCATTTCGTGATTATTTCCGCATTTTGTGTTGCATCCATATTGTGTGCAGAGTCTCGGATATTTAGAAGTCTCCCCCAACAGTGTCAACTTATCACATTACCCATTCCTACAATCTTCGAAACACCATTGTTTCCCATATGACTTGCCCAAAATTACCGGCCCTGTAGGAGTTAACACATCTTCTCGAGGAGTATCATGGTAGGATGCAGTTGAATCTACCACTCATTCTGAATTGGAACCTGCAAAAAGCATACACTTATCATTGTAATTAGAGAATAAAAAGATATCACCATCGTCTACTGCAACAGCTGCAACATCCTTGTCTCGTATATCATTTACATTCCTTCCTAGTTCTTGGTTCAACTTCCTACATTCATTTGCATCATGACCTCTCTTCCGACAGTTGTAACATTCAACGTCTTTTCTTTTTGTTCTTCTCCCCAAGTTTCTGTAACAAGATTCGGAATGAGATGCATCTAATGATTTCCTTCTTACTTCTTCAGTCAAAAAAAAACTTTTGTTACAATAGTTATAGTCAATTTCCAATTTGGATCAGAATTAGTTAGAGACACTCAAAATGTTTCCACCTGCTTGGCAAAGTACTTAGAAACATATATATAGGCTTGTATCTCATCACTCAATACTTATTCCATAACTGTAAGTTGATTCATGATGCCCGTCATTTTACTCATTGAACTTCTTTCCTTGTACTTCAACGCTCCAATTCTTTACATTACACAAAAAAAATGATGGTCATATATCTCCTCTAACTTTGTCCACAAATGATATGCTAGTGCTTCACAACCAATTTGTGAAAATAGTATCATAAATCTATTTCCGAATGAAACCGACAGCTTTACGGTTAGAAAAACGCCACATCTCTTGTTCTGCTTTTTCAGGTTTCTTTCCCTTATTCTCTATAGGGCCATAGAGATCTTCGTAGTACAATAAAATTTCTATCTTCGCCTTTCATATAACGTAGTTCTCAGTGGTTAAACTAACAATTTTACTATTGTTGCCTTCCATTATTGCACACGATTAGTTCAACCCAAAAGCTCGGATTCCACTTGTTGATGGTGATTGGTGACTTACAAATCCGAGATGCTATGTATAATGTAGAATCAACGAACAATCAACGCGGAATAATCAAGAACGACGAAATAGAGACAATCACACAATACCAAGATTAACGTGGTAAACCTCTTGAAAGAGGAGAGTAAAACCACAATAATGGGTTACACAATTTCATCCTAATAGGGTTCACACAACTTCAATGTGCATACAACACCGGGATAACAATTTCCAATTTTTATACTCACCACTACTTTAATATGTGTCATGAGACTGAAAAATCAAGGCCAATATTTCCCAAAATCAATGTTCTTGTTATTATAAAGGAACCACTGCGTCGCCTCCTCTTTGGGTTGGTTGAGAATGATCAACAAGTTCAACCTTCCATGATTAGAGTTTCTTAGTTTGTGTCAAGAGAGAGACCAAATGTGAAATGAGAAACTTCTATTTATTCTTCCTTGAGTTACAACCACATAAACACTGTTACTTATACAGTAGAGTAATAACTGTCAAGTCAAAGCTTGACCACATTGGACTAACGGTAAAAGTAAAGAGAAGCAGAAAAAGTAAATGTTCAACAAAAACAAAATATTTACATTGACACCTGAGTAACACCTATACTCTAACACCCCTCCGTGAGGTCAGTGTCCCTTCAGAAGGCATGACACTGAGCTTGAGACGCAACAGTTGAAACCTGGTAGTGGACAGAGGCTTAGTCATAGCATCAGCCAATTGATCATCAATATGAATGTAGCGCACCATGAGCTTTTTAGCAGCAACAAGTTCTCTCGCAAAATGAAATGTGATTTCTATATGCTTCATCCTATGATGAAAGATTGGATTCTTTGACAAATAAGTAGCCCCTAAGTTGTCACACCACAAAACTGGAGGTGAAGGAGAAATTAAATGTAACTCAAGAAGTAAAGACTGAACCCAAAATATTTCAGAAGTAGCATCAGCAATGGCTCTGTACTCAGCTTTTGTACTAGACTTGGAAACAATTTTCTGCTTACGGGAACACCAAGAAATTAAATTTGGACCAATGAAATAGCCATACCACTAATAGAATGTCTGTCAATTGGACAGCCTGCCCAGTCTGCATCTAAAAAAGCTTATAACTGAAGAAAAGAGGACCTCTTGAACTGCAATCCATGTGTCAAAGTCCCTGCTAAATATCTCAATATGCACTTGACTTGACACCATTTATCCTCACTAGGAGCTTGCATGTGCTGGCATGCCTTATTAACAACAAAAGAAATGTCAGGCCGAGTTATGGTTGCATACTGTAATGCTCCTATATAAAGTCACATCAAAAAAATCAGCACATGAAGAAGATTGAGAATATTGAGAAGTAGCCATTGGAGTACAAACTGGTTTAGCAGTCTCCATATTTGCTTTCTTAAGCGAATTCATCAAATATTGTTTTTGACTCAAATGAATTCCATCAGAATTGTATGTAGCTTCAATGCAAAAAAAAAAAATTAAAAAAAACGATAGTTTACCTAAATCCTTTATAGCAAACTCTTTGCCCATAGCAGAAATCAAAGCAGACAGTATAGAATCTGAAATGCCAGTAATTAATATATCATCTGCATAAATGAGAACATAAACACAATCATTTGGAGTCACTCTAAAAAACAAAGAAGTATCTGTTTTGGAAGACTGAAAACCTTGGCTACATAAAAATGTACTGAGCCTAGCACACCATGCTCTAGGTGCCTGTTTTAGGCCATATAGAGATTTCTTTTACTTGTAGACATGATTAGAAAACTCCTTACTTTTGAAACCTGGTGGCTGCTTCATATAAACTTCTTCAAGTAAATTCCATGCGAAAGAAAATGCATTCTCCACATCAAGCTGCCTAATAGTCCAACCCTTATAAAGACTCACAGATAATATCAATCTAATAGTTGTGGGTTTAACCAAAGGACTAAATGTATCCTGAAAATCTAGACCCTCTACTTGATGATTTCCCTTAGCAACAAGCCTAGACTTCTTTTTTTCTTCTGTACCATCAGCAAGTGTCTGAATTCTGTACACCCACTTACAGCCTATGACATTCATAAAAGGATCATATGGAACATAGTCCCATGTATAATTATTCTCTAGAGCAATTACTTCTTCATCCATGGACTCTCTCCATTCAGGAATTTTATTAGCTTCATAGAAAATTATGGGTGTAAATAAATCCATCTCTTGAGCATCAGACACTGTGGAGATATATAGTTTTGGCTTGAATATGCCAGTTTTAGACCTAGTAGTCATTTTATGAACATAATGTATTGGGTATTGAATTTTTATTGGGTACTGAATTATCAGAAATAATAGGTGTGGGAACTTGAACAACTGATGGAGTATGATATTGATGATCAGGTGAAGTTGAAATGAATGTTGGTACCATTGAAGTGACAATGGTTTGAGGTATTAAACAAACTTGAGTAGGGAAATTCTGACTCATCGAACACCACATTTCTGGAAATAATGATTTTATGAGTTGAGGGATTAAGACACTTGTACCCTTTGTAAAGTAAACTATACCCAAGAAAAATGCACTTGACAAATCTGTTCTCAAGTTTATGTGCATTATATGGTCTTAAACAATGATAACAAGAGCACCCAAAGACTTTGAGAAATGAATAATCAGGAGGTGAATGAAACAGAGTTTCTAAAGGTGTTTTGTGCTGAAGAATGGATGATGGGAGTCTGGTTATCAAGTAATTGGCAGTTTCAAAAGTATAAGATCAATAAGTGAGAGGAAGAGAAGCATGATTCAATAAAGCTAGACCAGTATCAACTATATGTCTATGCTTGCTCTCAGCTTTTCCATTTTGTTGGTGAGTGTGAGGACAAGAGACTCTATGAGTGATGCCACATTGTTGTAAATAAGAAGAGACATTTCTGTACTCACCACCCCAATCAGATTGAACATACTTAATTCTTCTATCGAATAAGTTCTCTATTAACTACTTAAACTTCACAAAAGTACTTAACACCTCTGACTTGTAGGAAATGGGATAAATTCATGTAAATCTACTATATAAATCTATAAAAGAAACATAATATTTGAAACCATATATTGAACATACAGGAGAAACCCAAACATCAGAATGAATAAGATCAAGAGGTCCATGTATGTCAGAACTAGATGTTAAAAAGGCAGAGCATGTGACTTAGCAATCTGACAATCATAACATATGGATGGCTCTAAGTGTGCAGTTATGGATGTATCAATAGCAGAGAGAACATGCTTCAATGTCTTATAAGCTGGATGGCCTAATCTATTATGCCAATTATTCATAGTAGCCTAACAGATAAACACTTGCTTCAGCTCATCAGAATTTAAGTTCAGTTCATATAAACCATTCTTAAAAGGTCCTTTCAAGAGTACTTTGTGACTTTTACTATCCTTAATATAAAACTCTTCAGGCCAAAATTCAAAGTAACATCTATTTTCTTTAGTAAATTGATGCACTGATAAAAGATTCTTGGTAATTGAAGGCACATGTAAGACATTTGGCATAGCAAACTTAGAAGTAGTTGAAACAAATGAAGTAGAGCCAATGATGTGCAACCTGAGCTATTGCCAACTTTGACTTGATCAGATCCTTCATAAGGAGAGTGCAAGTATATATTAGATAGATTTGAAGTCATATGATGAGTAGCAGCAGAGTCAGGCAACCAATTGTTAGAAGAGGGAGCTCCAAAATCATCATTATAAACAACATAAGCTTCAGGCTCAGGGTACCAGGGTTCTTCAAAAGAATCATCATAATACTCTTCAGTGAAAGTGTGATGTGCTTGAACAGGATGCCCATAATCAGCTCTAATATTTATGCATTCAGCAGCAAAATGACCAGGCTTGAGACAATACTGACACCCAATATAATAGTTGTACCTCACTGGTGATGAATAATTAGGTGGGTAAAAATTAGGTGCAGAAGCAAAACGACTACCACCTCTCTGAAATCTACCACCACCACCACCTCTTGGTGAACCACGAAAACCAGATCTGCCACGAAATCCAGGCTGATAATTGGAGTTTCTACCACCAAATGAACTACCATTGTAATGACCATTAAAAGTACCATTGGAACCACCAGAATAACCTCGACCTGTATGAGTAAAATTTGGATTCTAATTTTGATTACATATATATTTCCTTGGTTAAAATTATATTGGACTGCTGTTGAGTAATGTTAGCTGATGCACTAGATAAATCCACACTAGAAATTTCTTCTAATCTAGTCTCCTCAGACAATAATAATCCTAACAAGTCAGTCGATGTAATAGGATCTAAATTCTTTAACTATTGAGTATATACTGAGGTCTTAAAAGCATTATACTCAGCAGGTAAACCATGAAGGATATGAAATGCCAAGTCATCATCATTTATAGGTCGATTAATTTGAGATAATTGATGTGATAGAGTACGAGCACGGTTGTATAAACCTGCATAGAGTCATTACCTTTCGTTAAACTGTGTAAATCAGTACGAATTTGCATCAGACGAGCTTTAGTATTTGCATTAAAATCCAACTCAAGTCATCTCCAAACATTACAAGAAGTTGTACACCCTAGAACCCGAGACTGACATTCTTCTGATAAAGCAGATATCAACCAAGAGTAAATTGCTTGATCCTGAGAATCCATGAGCCATACAAAGGATTTCGAATAAGATCTTTAAGCAGAGGCTCACTGGAATCCAGATCTGAAACTTCAGTATCAGTAATAACAGCAATTGAAGGTGGTTTTCGAATTAATTTTGCTGGACACTGAAAAAAACCATCAACATATCGAAAAAGATCATAACTACGAAGAAGTGAAGCAATCTGAGGTTTCCATAGAGGATAATTTGTGGAAGTGAGTTTCGATGGAGGTTTAAAATTCAAGGAAATGTGATCAGAAGCTAAATTTACAACAGTACTAGATGAGGACGCCATTAAAGATGTATGAATTGAAGCTCAGGGAAATCAGAGATTGATAATTTTGATTCTCGCAGGACCGAAAATTGGAAAACCCTAATTGGGTTTTCCCTCTGATACATGTCAAGAGAGAGACCAATTGTGAAATGAGAAACTTCTGATTATTCTTCCTTGAGTTACAACCACATAAACACTGCTACTTATAGAGTAGAGTAATAACTGTCAAGTCAAAGCTTGACCACATTGGACTGACAGTAAAAGTAAAGAGAAGCGGAAAAAGTAAATGTTCAACATAAACAAAATATTTACATTGACACCTGAGTAACACCTATACTCTAACAGTTTGGCTGCCTAAGAGCTTCTCCAATGGAATGTTTGTGGTGAAAAAAGTCTAAATCCACGTAGGATCCACTTTCATTTTTCTTAAAATCAATCTCCAACCCTCACTTTTATAACAAAAATACCATGATTTTAGGAAGACATCCTCTATCTCAACCTCTAGATGTAGAGGTTGAGATAGGGGATGTCTTCCCATCCACGTCAGCTTTTTCATAAATAAAAATATATTTTATTTATCAAAGTTGATTTTTAGTTCCAAAAATACAAATATATAAAATAAAATCAAAATAAAATTAAAAAATAAAATTACACTTAAGAAAAGTAGAGGATTTAAACACAGGAGGGTTGGAGATAAAAAAAATTCTTCCCAACTTTTAGGAAAAATTAAGGTAAAAAAGGATATATGATGTCTAGATTTTATTGCCACATAGGAACCACACACAACGACCATTGGAGAAGCTCTAAGAGTTTAGAAATGTCCACAACCAAAAAGACGGTGTAATACCCCTGCTGGGCATGTGAATCAAGTCATCAACCAATACTTGAAACCCAGAAGGCTGCTCCTCGGAAGATGAGCAAAAGCTCCAAACCTATTACAAACTAACTAGTCACTCCATCGACGGTGTGATATACACCATGACGTTCTTAACTGTGTCACGCGTGTTCCCAACAGTCTATTTTAGTTTTTTTTTTTGATACAAAGATGATATGAGATAACAGTCTATTTTAGTTGGCATTATGTCAATCAATCAATATCTCCTCTAGATGCGTTCCCGTCCCATTTCCCGAGGCTTTTCGTCATCAGTCAATCGATCAATAATTGGGTGATCAAAGAGTCTACAATCAAAATTTGGATAAACCTTTCACCTGAATCTATCCATTGCAGAAACTACTAGGATTTTACTTCTACAGTCTCCATGGATCCTGAAGCAATAATCTCTTATGAATTTCCCGAGGTTCGTCTCTTTGCTGTTTTTCATTCACTTGATTCTTGATTGAGTTGCAATTTTAGTTTGACTAAATTGGGTGTTTTACTTTCCTTTTTGTTCATGAACTGGGATGATTGAAGGCTGAATTCACCTATACTGAGAGGTAATTTATCGGTTGTAATTCATTTGCT
>JAJJMA010015908.1:0-10806 GCA_023529015.1 Papaver nudicaule | reverse complement strand
TTTTTTTTTTTTTTTTTTTGTTCTTCGCCGAGCTGTGGTGCTGTGGTTCTCCAGTCTTCCTTGTCGGCCTTCTCGTAATGGCTTCGTTTAGACATAGTATGCCTTCAGCCAGTTGTGTCGGTACCCCGTCGTCTGGTTGCTGGCGGGTCTCCTGTTGTTAAGAGCTTCTTCAATCCTTACAGCTTGTATCTTTCCTTTTCAAGACAGGGACGGTTGCGGTTGATCACCCTGCGGCTTCGTGAGATAGAGATGCACCTCCCCTTCTTGGTTCTCCAAGGGGTTTCTCTTGGACGAGTAGCAGAGTTGGCGTTGGGCATGCTTGTCTTGTCTTGAGAGTCCCAAACCCTGGAGTCTCTGGCTGGTTGCAGTGGCGACTCTGGAAGTCCCGTGTCTCGTCGCCATTCTCTTTCCAATGGTTGCAGCGCCGTGACTTGTGGCGCCATCACTCGTGGTGTCTTAGATTGGGGCGTCGTGGCGCCGTGACTTGTGTTGTGATCCGCTCCGACCCATACTGTCACCTGAAGTTTTCAAAGCGATCTCGAAGTCGTATGCTCTGGGTGTGTCACCCCTGTAGCTGGAATCTTCCTCTTATTCTCTTCGGTGATGGCACTCACGGAAGGTAAGTTTGTTGTTGCACGGCTCGTTGATGAGGTTGATGTCGTCGGCCTCACAAGCCTCCCCGCTTCCTAGGGGTCTGGCCTTCTCCGGTAGCGCTGGTGCAGGCGAGGCAAATCTTCAAGGGCAGGCTCTGCCAGTGGGGCTCCGGGAACTTCTGAATCTCAGTACTCGGTGGTGTCGATGCTCCTCCTTTGGGGAAAGGGGGCCTTCTGCACTCTGTGTGGGCACGTTAGTCAGTGCTGGTGAACTGGCGTCGTCTCCTCCTCTGGGTTCTGGAGCGGTATCTTCAAATCATCTTTTGCGGCGTATCTGCGTTGTGGCTCTCTCTCCGTTGAGGTTCTCCTTGAGTAGAGATCATCTCGTCATCCTAGACGGGGATCGCTGCGGTGTTCGTATTAGTAGCAGATCTGGGAGTTCCTTTGGCTTGTGAACTTGTTGATGGTTCCGTGGTTAGAGTTTCGAGATAAGCCGAGACTTCAACTTGGATCTTGATCCTTCTTTCCGGATGATCATCTCGACACTTGGCTGGTTCCTCCAAGGTTGGCGTCCTTGGCACTTCCTCTTCTTTTAGGGTGGTAGCATATGTAACTGCGTTCTCCCCCGCCTTTCGTTTGAGGTTGAACAGTTCTGCATATTCCTTGAAGTCTGGGATGGTCTCCAAGACTTCGGGTGGTATGTCGTAAGGGATGAGTTCGCCTTCTCCTCGGATCTTGTCGTTGCGTATCTTGTCACGTACAACTCCGGACTCCGGGAGGACTTTGATGGAGATTCTTACGGCTGTGCCGATGGCTACTGCCGGTTTTCCAGGGTTTTTTCTCTCGAGTAGCTTTCCTCGTGGTGAGTCCCCAGTGGCTCGGTGAATGTAGGCTATTAGATAAGAGAGGGGTGGACGGAGTACCTTCTTGATCGAGGGGGTCCTCATCGACTCCCCTAGGTTCTGCAGGCGCCTTGCTGCTCTTTTGTACAAAACGCTCCATGAACTCCAGAGGGAGCGTCTCCTGGTTGTTGTTGATCCATGGGCGTCCCAGCATCATGTCGCTCTTCGAGGGCTCCCTTAACAATGTGGAACTCCGCTATGGTTGGAATCGTGGCGATTTCGACGGGAAGGTCGATCCACCCGTAAGTGCGTACTTCGACTCCGTCGGGACCTTCGTTGACGGCGGGGACACGGACGGCTCTGCTTCGAGGGATGTCTGCTGCTCTGAGAGTCTTGACTGGAACCGTGTTCACCGGAGATCCTGGGTCGATGAGCGTCTTTGAGAATTCACCACCAGGCACGTGGGTGGTCGTAAGGAGTCCCCAGCCTTGTCCTCGTGCTTTCGGCTCCTGTTTGGACATCGTCTGCTTATTGACTTCCTTCAGAGGTAGGTGTTTCCCTGATGCTATCGTGTTGAGTGCTGTGAACACGTCTTTTCACTGTGGTTTCGAGAGACAGAGAGTCTCGCATTATCTCCTCTACTCTCTCGTTCACCGGCTCCTCGGGGAAGGTGAATGCTTGTTTCGTAGGAGCAATTCCCGGGACTCCTCCTTGGCTTGGAAGATCTTGGGTTTGCTACGTCTTCGGATGTAGGAGGGCGTTGAGTCGAAGGGAGTTCGATTACTTCGTCATGGATCCGAGAGTTTAGCAACTCTAGTACCTCCTCCATGAGAAACGGGTAGTTTGGCATCTCTGATCTGGCTTTTCGCCTCCGCATCTCCGGTTGATGTGGTCCTCCTTGGTTCATGTTCTTGTTTGGGGGCCCCCGGAGCTGGATTGGTGCATTTTGGATGTGTACCTTCCGTGGTAGGGCCTTTCCTCCGTGCGGGTACGGTGGTCGGTGTGGATAGGTAGCGCCACCTCTCTTTCCCGATTTCGTAGTAGCTTTTCCAAGTTGCTTGTCGTGAGGTCGTTTGGTGGATCAATTCCTTCTTGTCGTTGTTGCAAGTCCCCTTCTGGTATCGCGCTTCGCGCCGTTGGGTCTCGTGCTTGGTGCTCAGCGAGGTATTCTCCCGCTTTTCTCTTCCTGTCGTTGTGGAAGCTTCTTCAATGAGTTCTCCATGCTTTAGTCGTTGAGTCTTCTCCCTCAGCGTGAGTCTTATAGAGGTGGACCTCGCTTCTGCCTCCTGGGGAAAGAAGAGGTGGTGTAGGCTCGAGGGGCTTCTCGGGTTGGTTGGTTGTCGCTCTTGCGGTGTGCGGCCATAGGCGATTCGTCCCTCGTTCGGGTGATGGTTCTTTCCAACAAAGCGAGTGTGGTGACGGACCTCTTCGCAGCTTCATGGAGTTCGGAGAAGGTCTGGAAGCGGAGGTTCTCCAAGAGGGCTCGGTATACGGGAATCGTTCCGTTGATGCAAGGCTCCACCAACTGCTGCTCCGTTAGTGGGGTGTTGAGTGTAGCCGAGATGATAGGTGTTGAAGGGGAAGTTTCTTGCGCCGTCATCTCCCAGGGTAGACGCTTCTTCATAGATGACCTTCTGGGACCGAGAGAATGATCTCCCACTGTGGTCGCCAACTGTTTTTACCTGCAAAAACAAGTGTACCGTCTCTGGGTACTTTCGTAGTGCTCGGAGATCAAAGTCGAACAAGGCAAGCCTAAACCAAGGATGGCCGTTCCCACCTTGCTTCGGTCACAGAGAGGATAGAGGTTGGTCTAGGGAGGGAAACATCGAAGAAACTTGAGATCAGGTTGAAGATGAGTTTTTGGGTGTTTGAGTTCAAGATTTCCGTCGTGAAGTCGACTGGAAATCTCCAAGGGCTAGAACGAGTTTAGATTCTCAGGTGTTTTCTCTGAGGCTTTGTGTGTGTGTTCTCGGTGTTCTAGTTGTTCTGAACGTTCTGCCTTGGAAGATAGAGGAAGCCTCTATTTATAGTTTGAACTCACCCTGATCTCTCGACAGAGAAGGTGGAAGTCGTGGAAGAGTGGAGGAGTGGAGGACATGCGTTGGTTTCCGTAACTGCCTGAGTCGTGTGGAACATGCCCACTCGTGCCATCTTCCCTTAACTTCCCACTATCTCCATCAGTTCCTTTCAACTGCCGTAGACCGCCAGACCAATACCCCTAAAGTTATCCCCCCGTGTGATGTTTTGATGTCTCGAGTGAGTGATACGCGGGTATTGCGTAGTTGAGTTGAGTAGAGTCGTATGACTAAGTGTTGCGTAGTTGCTTTGAACCAGGCAGCATTGTGTGGCTATGGCCATGATTTTGGCCAAGAGTAGGCATGGCGCCATGGCCTTTTGACCACGGCCAAACATCTTGGGGCGCCATGAATATGGCGCCATGGACCATGGCCGTGTCTTGGACATGCCATGTACTTTGTGGCGCCATGAATATGGCGCCATGGCCTTTTGGCCAAGGCAAGATCTTGTGGCGCCATGAAATATGGCGCCATGGCCCATGGCCGTGTCTTGGACATGCCGTGTACTTTGTGGCGCCATGAATATGGCGCCATGGCCTTTTGGCCAAGGCAAAATCTTGTGGCGCCATGAAATATGGCGCCATGGCCCATGGCCGTGTCTTGGACATGCCATGGATTTTGTGGCGCCATGAATATGGCGCCATGGCCTTTTGGCCAAGGCAAAATCCTGTGGCGCCATGAAATATGGCGCCATGGCCCATGGCCGTGTTTTGGACAGGCTATGTATTTTGTGGCGCCATGAATATGGCGCCATGGCCTTTTGGCCAGGCCAGCTAGGCCAATCTTTTTGGTGCCATGCTATGTGGCGTTATGGCTTTGGCATCTGGCCAAGCTTAGCTTTGCGGCATCCTGTGCCTTAGTCGTGGTGTGCGTGCTTACGCTATAACCCTTTTGAAGTCATGGTATGTTTATCCATGGTATGTTAGACTATCCCGAACTTGGGATTAGGTCCGCTTAGGCCTGCTTAGGCTGGTGTATGCTTCTCAGAGAGCTCCGGACCGGCCTGGAGCTTCAATATTCCGAGGTTTGCACCAAGACTCGTGTGTTGAGTCGTATTTAAGAGGAAATCCACGAGGATGCGTCTCTGTTTAAGAGGAAATCCACGAGGATGCGTCTCTGTTGATTCTTCACCGTGTACCATCAAGCGGGGTCTGGCTCTGAGCTGATCGATGGGTTTAATATGTTGGTGAGATCATTAGTACTGCTCTATGATATTACCCTCCCCACCGGAGTTATAAGAGAGAGCTCATAGAGAGTTTATTTGGCTCATGGAATGGATTGCACTCCGAGCTATAGAGATGAGCCTGAATAGGCGGTTGTCTTTAATAAGGCATGGTTTCGAGAGTGTTTTGACAATTTTGCCCCTCTCTCATTTTTCACCATCTACAGAAAGTCCCCTGGTTAGTGTGGAACAGAAATGTTTCATGCTAAGCACTCAGATGGTGATGACAATGGTCTGGGGTCTTCCATCTAATACTAACACAGGGTCTCATGGTATGGATTAAAAGTAAATTCATATGTAAGTACGTATATGTTGCTAAAGCAGGTCTTTTGGTTAACAGGGCAATGGTGTTCCCGAGACTTGGGCGTTCTAGGTGTAGCCCTTACAGGCCTCGCAGGCCTATCCTCTGGTCGATTCTCGGCTCTACTTGACTAAGGAGCTCTTAGGGTTTCTAAACCCATATGGATGCGAGATCACGCTTTCGTGTTGTCACTGGTGTTATTCGTTCATTAAGTTATTCGTGGCACCATAGGTTTCATGGGCCACGACCTTTGTGGCTCCGCAAGCTCTTGCGGTGCCGTGGCTTTTCTGGAGAAGGGGACGCTACGCTTAGTGAGGTCTCCAGTATGCATGTGAATACATACATAGGCTAGGTCTTAGCCAAAAAAATAAAAAGAAGGGAGAGGTTTTACCCGTTTTAGCAGAGAGCTTTTCCTCCTTCTTGTCAAGATCAAGTCCTTGTTTCTCCTTGATCATCTCCACTTGGAGAATGGTTATGCCATTAGCCAATTTCCTGAGCAGTGCCTTCGGTGCAAGCTTGGGTGGTGTACTCTCCAGCAGGGTGCGTCCATTGCTCGCTGTCTTCAATGCGTAGTGAAGTCCCAAGAGGATATCGTCGCTTATGAGGTGTCTCTCCATGAGATGTGGCGCCATGAGGTGTGGATCCATGATATGTGGCGCCCTGGGGTGTGTATCCATGATATGTGGCGCCCTGGGATGTGTATCCATGGTCTTGGTGGCGTCGTGGATGTCGGTGCTACGAGCTTTGCACCATAGTCTATTCGTTGTAAACTGCGTCTTGCACGTCTCTTGGTTTTTGCGCCATATATCTTGACTCGCTGGTTGTATCACCATGAAATTTTTACACGTGGTAGTAGACATCCATAGAAGTGTTGTGTCCAAAAATCTTTTCGAGGCGCCTCGTAGATTTTCCGCAGTACTCGGCGTGGTTTTGTACACGATTCCTGATTGCTGTCTCGCGGGTGCTGTAGGGTTTGTGTCGTATCTCCCAATCCCCTTGGTGGATTGGCACGAAATTTTAGTATGTGTTCGGAGACATACATACAAAGATTGTGTCCGAAAATCTCTCCAAGATCCCTTGTGGATTTCTCAAACCAGTGGTTTCTTCGCGGCGCAAGTTGCTGGCGCGGGAAATTCTGACAGCTCTTCTTCTCTCCAATGTTCACGCCATATTTCTCAAACCACATGGAGTTATTGTATGAAATTTTACCACAAAGTCGTAGACATTAAAACGGAGTTTGTGTATAAAATTTACCCAAGAACTCCTCACGAGCTCTCCGCAGCAACTGTTTTGGTTTCGCATGTAAGTTCTGTCTACTTGCTTTGGTGCGCTGCAATGTTGGCGCCATATCTCTTGATCCACCGATTGGATCGCCACGATAATTTTACATGTAACATAATACACCTGAAGGAAGATGTTGTCCAAAATTCACCTTCAGATCTCTTACGGATCTTCCACGTTGTTCGTTTTCGTGAAGGTTGTCGTACAACGAATCTGGTACGTAGTCGTGGGCATGCCTTTGTTCGCCTTCCCTCGTGCAGACACATGTGTATTGGTCTTTCGAAGACGAGGAGGTAGAGTGTTCTCTCTAGTTGTTGAGATTTATCGGGTCGGGGTAATCTGGTTGCTCCTTCCTTATTCAGGCGTCTAATAGCTCCAGTACTTCGTCGAAGATGATGAGTCTGGGAATCCTGTATAGGCTTCAGTCCTCGTACTCCTCGTGGTTGTGATTGTAGATTCGCATCCTGTGGTTGGGTCATATCAGAGCAGAATGGTTGAGCATTTCATCTGGAAGGGCGGAGCTTCTCTTCCTTGACTTAAGTCCCCATGCATCCCGTGTCTCTGGGCTTGTTCCAGCGATCCTTCTGTAGAGGCGATGTCGGTTTCCTTCGTTCACGAGGTTGCGGACTTGCTTGAGTTGGATCGTGCTCCGTCTCCTTCCGTTATTGTCGTGGCGGTGTAACGTCGACCCAGCGCTCGGTGACTCATTGCCCGCTAAGGGACTTAAAGGTCATGGTCTCAACCCCCGACTTTTTTTTTTTTGTGGCGCCATGGGTTGGGGCGCCATGCCCATGGCGTTGTCCTTTTCCCTTCTTCTCGTGGCGCCATGGGTAGTGGCGTTCCATGACGCCATGGTTTTTTTTTTTTTTTTTTTTGTTCTTCGCCGAGCTGTGGTGCTGTGGTTCTCCAGTCTTCCTTGTCGGCCTTCTCGTAATGGCTTCGTTTAGACATAGTATGCCTTCAGCCAGTTGTGTCGGTACCCCGTCGTCTGGTTGCTGGCGGGTCTCCTGTTGTTAAGAGCTTCTTCAATCCTTACAGCTTGTATCTTTCCTTTTCAAGACAGGGACGGTTGCGGTTGATCACCCTGCGGCTTCGTGAGATAGAGATGCACCTCCCCTTCTTGGTTCTCCAAGGGGTTTCTCTTGGACGAGTAGCAGAGTTGGCGTTGGGCATGCTTGTCTTGTCTTGAGAGTCCCAAACCCTGGAGTCTCTGGCTGGTTGCAGTGGCGACTCTGGAAGTCCCGTGTCTCGTCGCCATTCTCTTTCCAATGGTTGCAGCGCCGTGACTTGTGGCGCCATCACTCGTGGTGTCTTAGATTGGGGCGTCGTGGCGCCGTGACTTGTGTTGTGATCCGCTCCGACCCATACTGTCACCTGAAGTTTTCAAAGCGATCTCGAAGTCGTATGCTCTGGGTGTGTCACCCCTGTAGCTGGAATCTTCCTCTTATTCTCTTCGGTGATGGCACTCACGGAAGGTAAGTTTGTTGTTGCACGGCTCGTTGATGAGGTTGATGTCGTCGGCCTCACAAGCCTCCCCGCTTCCTAGGGGTCTGGCCTTCTCCGGTAGCGCTGGTGCAGGCGAGGCAAATCTTCAAGGGCAGGCTCTGCCAGTGGGGCTCCGGGAACTTCTGAATCTCAGTACTCGGTGGTGTCGATGCTCCTCCTTTGGGGAAAGGGGGCCTTCTGCACTCTGTGTGGGCACGTTAGTCAGTGCTGGTGAACTGGCGTCGTCTCCTCCTCTGGGTTCTGGAGCGGTATCTTCAAATCATCTTTTGCGGCGTATCTGCGTTGTGGCTCTCTCTCCGTTGAGGTTCTCCTTGAGTAGAGATCATCTCGTCATCCTAGACGGGGATCGCTGCGGTGTTCGTATTAGTAGCAGATCTGGGAGTTCCTTTGGCTTGTGAACTTGTTGATGGTTCCGTGGTTAGAGTTTCGAGATAAGCCGAGACTTCAACTTGGATCTTGATCCTTCTTTCCGGATGATCATCTCGACACTTGGCTGGTTCCTCCAAGGTTGGCGTCCTTGGCACTTCCTCTTCTTTTAGGGTGGTAGCATATGTAACTGCGTTCTCCCCCGCCTTTCGTTTGAGGTTGAACAGTTCTGCATATTCCTTGAAGTCTGGGATGGTCTCCAAGACTTCGGGTGGTATGTCGTAAGGGATGAGTTCGCCTTCTCCTCGGATCTTGTCGTTGCGTATCTTGTCACGTACAACTCCGGACTCCGGGAGGACTTTGATGGAGATTCTTACGGCTGTGCCGATGGCTACTGCCGGTTTTCCAGGGTTTTTTCTCTCGAGTAGCTTTCCTCGTGGTGAGTCCCCAGTGGCTCGGTGAATGTAGGCTATTAGATAAGAGAGGGGTGGACGGAGTACCTTCTTGATCGAGGGGGTCCTCATCGACTCCCCTAGGTTCTGCAGGCGCCTTGCTGCTCTTTTGTACAAAACGCTCCATGAACTCCAGAGGGAGCGTCTCCTGGTTGTTGTTGATCCATGGGCGTCCCAGCATCATGTCGCTCTTCGAGGGCTCCCTTAACAATGTGGAACTCCGCTATGGTTGGAATCGTGGCGATTTCGACGGGAAGGTCGATCCACCCGTAAGTGCGTACTTCGACTCCGTCGGGACCTTCGTTGACGGCGGGGACACGGACGGCTCTGCTTCGAGGGATGTCTGCTGCTCTGAGAGTCTTGACTGGAACCGTGTTCACCGGAGATCCTGGGTCGATGAGCGTCTTTGAGAATTCACCACCAGGCACGTGGGTGGTCGTAAGGAGTCCCCAGCCTTGTCCTCGTGCTTTCGGCTCCTGTTTGGACATCGTCTGCTTATTGACTTCCTTCAGAGGTAGGTGTTTCCCTGATGCTATCGTGTTGAGTGCTGTGAACACGTCTTTTCACTGTGGTTTCGAGAGACAGAGAGTCTCGCATTATCTCCTCTACTCTCTCGTTCACCGGCTCCTCGGGGAAGGTGAATGCTTGTTTCGTAGGAGCAATTCCCGGGACTCCTCCTTGGCTTGGAAGATCTTGGGTTTGCTACGTCTTCGGATGTAGGAGGGCGTTGAGTCGAAGGGAGTTCGATTACTTCGTCATGGATCCGAGAGTTTAGCAACTCTAGTACCTCCTCCATGAGAAACGGGTAGTTTGGCATCTCTGATCTGGCTTTTCGCCTCCGCATCTCCGGTTGATGTGGTCCTCCTTGGTTCATGTTCTTGTTTGGGGGCCCCCGGAGCTGGATTGGTGCATTTTGGATGTGTACCTTCCGTGGTAGGGCCTTTCCTCCGTGCGGGTACGGTGGTCGGTGTGGATAGGTAGCGCCACCTCTCTTTCCCGATTTCGTAGTAGCTTTTCCAAGTTGCTTGTCGTGAGGTCGTTTGGTGGATCAATTCCTTCTTGTCGTTGTTGCAAGTCCCCTTCTGGTATCGCGCTTCGCGCCGTTGGGTCTCGTGCTTGGTGCTCAGCGAGGTATTCTCCCGCTTTTCTCTTCCTGTCGTTGTGGAAGCTTCTTCAATGAGTTCTCCATGCTTTAGTCGTTGAGTCTTCTCCCTCAGCGTGAGTCTTATAGAGGTGGACCTCGCTTCTGCCTCCTGGGGAAAGAAGAGGTGGTGTAGGCTCGAGGGGCTTCTCGGGTTGGTTGGTTGTCGCTCTTGCGGTGTGCGGCCATAGGCGATTCGTCCCTCGTTCGGGTGATGGTTCTTTCCAACAAAGCGAGTGTGGTGACGGACCTCTTCGCAGCTTCATGGAGTTCGGAGAAGGTCTGGAAGCGGAGGTTCTCCAAGAGGGCTCGGTATACGGGAATCGTTCCGTTGATGCAAGGCTCCACCAACTGCTGCTCCGTTAGTGGGGTGTTGAGTGTAGCCGAGATGATAGGTGTTGAAGGGGAAGTTTCTTGCGCCGTCATCTCCCAGGGTAGACGCTTCTTCATAGATGACCTTCTGGGACCGAGAGAATGATCTCCCACTGTGGTCGCCAACTGTTTTTACCTGCAAAAACAAGTGTACCGTCTCTGGGTACTTTCGTAGTGCTCGGAGATCAAAGTCGAACAAGGCAAGCCTAAACCAAGGATGGCCGTTCCCACCTTGCTTCGGTCACAGAGAGGATAGAGGTTGGTCTAGGGAGGGAAACATCGAAGAAACTTGAGATCAGGTTGAAGATGAGTTTTTGGGTGTTTGAGTTCAAGATTTCCGTCGTGAAGTCGACTGGAAATCTCCAAGGGCTAGAACGAGTTTAGATTCTCAGGTGTTTTCTCTGAGGCTTTGTGTGTGTGTTCTCGGTGTTCTAGTTGTTCTGAACGTTCTGCCTTGGAAGATAGAGGAAGCCTCTATTTATAGTTTGAACTCACCCTGATCTCTCGACAGAGAAGGTGGAAGTCGTGGAAGAGTGGAGGAGTGGAGGACATGCGTTGGTTTCCGTAACTGCCTGAGTCGTGTGGAACATGCCCACTCGTGCCATCTTCCCTTAACTTCCCACTATCTCCATCAGTTCCTTTCAACTGCCGTAGA